>VYZR01024819.1:0-10736 GCA_013400675.1 Oxylabes madagascariensis
TCAAAGCCCCATCAAAACCCTTCAGGGAAGGATCAGACACAGGTCGAATTCATTCACTCGATGGCATCTGAAGGGCTGCAGGCTGTCTGGTGATGAATTACATCTGCGATCACTGTGGCCAGACAGCAGCCAAAAAACAGTTTGAAAAAATGGATTCACTTGGACAAGAGGATAAAAACAGACCCTCTAGCCTTCTCTGCAAAACATGTCCCTTCAGTTGCTTAAATCTTTATTGGATAAATGGCTTTTGCAGCATTCTTGGAAGATGCTGTCATGCATCATGGAATACAACCTTCTCCATTGTTAGCTGTGTATTTAATGAGAGAGGGAGCTCATGGAGTTGGAGTGGGGCATGAGTATGAAGCTGGACACCAGGGATTATTTAATTTCTGCTCTCCTGTGCCTCTTGGCTAAGCATCAGTGATGGGGAAATGCAGCCTCAGCCAGACTTGTTCCTCCTAGACTGCATTATCCAAGGGAAACACACCTTCTGCACATCTCCTTGAGCTACGACATGGTCCCGGCGGGATGACAGCATCTGGGTTTGGGACATATCCACATAAATATTTTCAATCTCAAGGCAGAAAACATCCCAGCCTTTGGCTCCACGTGCCAAATCCGCTCTGCACTTGTGGTACCTCACTCTGGAGCAGAGCTTTGCTGCTTCCCAACCCCTTACAGGTCACATGAAGGATAAGAGTGATGCATCCCTTGTTGTCTGTAGAGAAAAAATTAACTTAATTATTTTGTTTAGTCGTTCTTTTCTTCTTGCCTTTTATTGTGTTATGTTTAAACTGAGATTTCTTTATTTCCTGCTAGGATTCTGCTTGAATCCTGCTGTTCCATAAAGAGGTTGGAACGTATACAACAAAAGGAAACAAATCTTTCTCTTGATTGCCTGATAGATCTATTTTTTAATCCAGACTGACAAATGCACTCTATCAAAGGCACTTTTATGCCTCAGAGTTGTTTCATTTTATTTTCCATTGTTTGACATCCCTTCGAATCTGGAAAGGAAAAAAAGCCATTGTGTCTTTCTCTGCTTACCCTTTAATTGATCATTGTTATTACAGCAAAGTCCAGACCCAAACACGTTGTAATTTCAGGCATGGCACAAACGTAAAACAAAAGGATGAGCCCTGCCACTAGAAAGAGCAGCTTCATGATGCTCAGCACTGTGGGGGCTGTGGCCAGTGGCTCCACGTAACAAACTAATGGGATTAGAGTGGCTCCCTGTCTACCTGGATGAAAAACATACATCAGCTGTCCCTGTGAATACTTTGGATGAGACACCCAGTGCCACAAGGTTGTGGAACACAGATGCAAACAAGAGTTTCCTTTAAGCCAGTGTCTGACCAAGGCATCACCCGCCCTTCATCTGTACCTTCTGTTGTTCCTAATGTCCCTCCCCCAGTGCTTAGTGCTGTTCTCTATTACTTCTGTTTTAGTTGTTTTTACAGACATTTGCAGGCTGGTTGTCCTCAGGGTTATTAATTCTCTGCACCACAGCAGTACAAGAACAAGTGGGGCTGCGAAAAAACAGTCACAGCAATTAAACTGAAGCAGACAGGTTTCTTTTTCACCCTGCTGGAGAATTGCTCACCAAGTCGAGGCCTTTTTCCTGCCTTGCAGGTGCTGTGGTGATCGCCTTCGTGGTCTGCTGGCTCCCTTACCACATCCGGCGTCTCATGTTCTGCTACGTCCCCTCCAGCCACTGGACAGAGTGAGTCACAACGAGGGGGACACGGCCCCCATGCAGGACAGGCTGGGGGCTCAGCCTGGGGCTGGGGACACCAGGGCACCCACAGGTGTGGGGAGGGAGGCAGGGAGCTGGTAACAAAGGTGTTCTCCAACCAAGGGGATGGAGTCTCAAACCCCTAATTGCTGTTTTGTTTTGTTTTTCTTTTGGATGTCTCAGTGTTTGCCAGGCAAATTAAGAGACTTTGTTTAACCTAAGTCCCCCAGACACGGTGTAGGAAGCATTATCTTGAACCAAAATGCATCATCAGCCCCTGACGCTGTTTTACACTAAAAACGACACAGACTCCTGAGATCAGAAGGCTAGAAGAATGACTCCTTTATTTTGGGATGTGTCTCTCTTTTATACCATTTTACACAGACCAATTTGATTGGGGAAACAAAGGCAAACCTCTTCAATCACATTGGTCAGAACAGATGTTCGTCAAGAAACCTCTCCTGAGGTTTCTTGAGAAAAGAATGGATAAACATAGGTACAGTTACAAAAACATTTCTCTTGTTTACAGAAAATCACCTGGGAAAAGAATTTCAGAAACCAAAACATCTCAGGCATGAAATCAGGGCTACAGGCCCCTCCTCCTCCTCCTCACCCGTGCTGGCAGCAGCGATGGGGCTTCACTCTGGCAGCCCTTGATGAAATGACATTTGGACAGGGGGGCTGGTACACCCAGAGTGGATTTCAGTCTCAATATCCAGAGATATTGATCCCCAGCCCTAAGATGCAGCAGCTCCTGTCAGCACACAGTTAACTCCACAAGGCCACACTTCCTCTCTGACAGGAGAGATGACACAGGCGGGGGAATAACTGTGCTTTAACTGAGCCTGGGCCAGGTTATTTACTGGGGTTTGCAGGGAGAGGATCAAAATGAAATGCCAGCAGTTGCTGCTGATTAGGAAGTGCCCAGATTGTCAGAGAACTCTGGGATAATTGCAGGAACACATGTGCCCTGCTCACAGATGTGCAAAGGTATCCCAGGAGCTCCCTGCTCCTTTCTGAGGCACCAGGCCAGGTTCTTCAGCAAAGCAGCCACCAAACTAATTATTGTCTTTAAATTTGCCGTTAAGAGCTAATGCTGTCTGGGGACACACACTGAGGAAGCCTGAGATGCCAAGGGATGCACCCCTGTGTCTCCTCCCGTGGTGTTACATCCCTGTTCTCCCTGAGGACAATACCAAAAAGCACAACAACAATAAAAAACTAAAATTGCATCAACTCCAAACACAAAATATAATAAATTAGGATATAGCAGTCTACTGAATGGGATTGTGGATCCAGCCATAGTAAAATCCAAAATCTATCTTCAGTCATGAAAACAGAGCTCTAGGCACACACTCTTATTTCTCCTTTGCTTTCCTGTATGAAAAGCACTTAAGGCACTGTTCAATTATGTAATGACTGCATTTGCTTTGAGCAAGAGGGGTAGAGAAATCTGTCTGCAGTTAGTGGGAATTTATGCATCATGGCTGCATTCACATAATATTTTTTTTTCTGTTTAAAACCGTGAATGATTTTAGGAGAACACTGAATTTACAGAATGATAGTGAACTATCAGTCTGGTGGCTAACCAAGAGTTTGCAGCAGCTTGGCATGTTCATTTAGAAACACATGTGCCTTGCCCCTGAAGAAAAGACATTTTTCCAATATTAATTCTATACAACTACACAGCAAAACTCTGCTTGTAAGGACTGGATGGGCCATGCAGTCCTTGGCAGTGCTGAGGGGGTGTGGAGGGATAGGCAGCGTAATCCAGCACTCCTGGGTTTATCTTTTGTTAGACACTGCTCAGACTAGAAAAAAGGTCTGCAATTTTCAGCAAGATAAATGGTTCTGAGGAACATCTTCCTGAAAATGAGACCCGTGGTGTTTATAAATGCTTTACCAGCTCAGGGCTGTTGTTCTCAGTTGGCCCAAGGAAAGATATATCCAAAAGTATAAAAGATAATAAAACATTTTCAACCAGTTCTAGTTGAAAACATTAAATTGTGGTGGTCAGGATGTGTTTCAGAAGCATGCTATCATCAGCTTGCCCCCAGAGCAGGAAATGGTGTCCCACATTATGGACAAATCCCAACCCAGGGACCCATTGAATGAGCTGATGCTGCTGTCACTGCCAGAGGGAGGAGAGAGCTGCATCTGTTACTGGAGTTTGGCTCTTCTGCAACCTCTGTAGAACAGAACTGCAGCCAAAAAAGTCAAGCTAATGTGTATGTATGACACAGAAGCAAATTTCCATCTGGCTTCTCGGTTTCCAGAATGACTACTTCCAAAGAAAAAATGAATGCACGAGGTAAACATCTGGTGTCTGACCCCAGGGCTTAAATAAGTCTCTAACTGCTGGCCAGTGGGGCAATATCTTCATAGATGCATCTGATCCATGTTTGACCAGTGCCAGTTGAAGATGTAGATGGGTTGTGTTGGCTCAGGCACCACTGGTGAGTTCGTGTTTGCAGCCTGGAAAGGTTGGCTGGAAAGCAACTCATGTTTTTCTCACCCTTGTAACTTAGGGTTCTTCACACTCAGACTTTTGTCTTTCATCTGTTCTTCCAGTTTCCTTTACAACTTCTACCATTACTTCTACATGCTGACGAATGTCCTGTTCTACGTCAGCTCAGCCATCAACCCCATCCTCTACAACCTGGTGTCGGCAAACTTCCGCCAGATCTTCCTCTCCACGCTCACCATCCTGTGCCTGCCATGGAGGAAGAAGAAGAAACGACTGGCCTTCACCAGGAAATCCAACAGCATCTCCAGCAACCACACATTTTCCAGCCAGGTCACAAGGGAAACCACGTACTGAAGCCAAAGGAGGAGGAGGAACGCAATTCATCGTGGAGTCAAAACTTGAGAGAGGCCTCTGTGACTTTCATGCATGGTCTCCAAATTCACGTAACACAAATGTGTTTAGCAAAGTCATTTTTGTTGGGAAAAATAGGCTTTGTTCTGCCAGTAACTTTGAGGTTATTTTTGAGCATTGGCCTTGCCTCTTGTGAGTAATGTCTACGTGTATTGTAACTTCAGTCTGGCATAAATCCAGGTGTGGTGTTAACTGGGAAGCCAAAATGTGTTCAACTTAGGCAAAACTGTTCTGCATTTCATCCTTTTCTCAGTGCAGAGATGCCGTGTTCACATCCAAGGGTTTGAGATCACGTCTCCTGGTGGCACCGAGCAGAGAGTTTGATGAGGAGAAAGAAGCTTTGAACAGAAAGGGATGTTCTTGGAGACTGGATATGCCCATCTGTGGGATGTTCAATGGAGGAGGAGTGAAAACTCAGGGAGCCAGGTGGTTATTTTAGAAATATATCTCCATTGTGAGTAATATGACTGAGGTGCTCAAGAGAGCCGCTCTGGCTCCTTGAAATCAAATAAGAACAGATGATGCCTTACCTAGGCTGGGGTGGCTGTGGCCTGGGGAGTGGGGTCACCTTTGGCTTTAGGGCATCCACAGTGCCTGGCTTTGGTACCACTGCACTGATGGCAGCAGAGTCTCTGGCAAAGTCAAGAATGCAGAGGCTGTGCCCAGATGGAGTGCTGAAAATGAACAGAAATGGAAATTATTCCTTTTGCCATACAGCCAAATCCTATTTTTTACCAGCGAGAACAGTTTGCTGGCCTGCATTAAGAGATGAGAAAACTCTGAGCTCATGAGGGCTCCAGGCTGCTGAGATAAGAGCAATCTGCCCCAATGCTGTGGGACCTTCAGATTTTTCCCTTTCTTATTCCAGTTTTACTTGTTTCCTCACCATTTCCACAAGGCTGACATCTCAGTATATATAGCAGTTATAGGCAGCAGGTCCTCTTGTTCTACCTTTTCTTTCATTACTTTTTGCTACCAGAACTGTTGGCACACTTATCTGTACCCCCAGTATTCAGAGAGTTCAAATGCAGAGCATAAGAGAGTCTAGACTGGGGAGCTCTAAACCCACTTTCTTTTAACAAGCCAGAGGAACAGAAACAAGACCTGAAAATCCTCTTTGAAATTTCCCAGCTGGTGAGGAGAGGTAGCATAAGCTTTTCTCCCATATGATTCCACCTCTAACAGCCCCTTATATGATACAACAAATTGCTCCAGAGTCTTTAATGCTGAAATAACAGGGCTCTGGGACAAGCTAAAGGGCTTTCTCCCCAGATGGTGACCTGCACGAGCCTGGAACTGAGCAGTCACCCTGTGCAGCCTTTGCTGGTGGTAACCCGGTGCCCCTTTCACACCACACATTGTCAGGAGAGCAGGACTTGCCTCTGTAAGGTGACAGAGTAGAACAGCTGGCTCAGTTTGGCTTCCTGGGCTTTGCCCAGCCCATGCCACCCTTCAGCTAATGAGCACCAGTGGTCCCTAACTGGAGGCACAGTGCTGGAGGGGTGGATTGGTCCCAGTGAGGGTCACACAGTGATGGAGAGCAGTTACTGAACCACTGGTGGCATCTCCTGCTACAGATGCTGCACCACAGAATCACAGAACAGATCAAGTTGGAAGGGACTCACAAGGACCATCGAGTCCAGCTCCCTGGACTTGTGGTTTAGGTCCCATTGAGCTCAGCACAAAGAGGAAACACCAATTTGGGGGCGTTTGCTGCGAGTTGTTGGTGATGAGTGACTACTTTTGGGGCATTTCTAACCTGAACCCAGCTGGCCACCGTGGCAGCCCATCAGCCACACCTGCCAGGGGTGGGAGGTGATTCTAATGCCTGGTACAGAACCCCTGCAAAAGAAAGGGCTCAAAATAAAAGTCAGGGGGGCTTTAGTTTCTTCTGATTCAGCCAAACTGCAAGCTCTGTTCTGTCATGCCTTCTTGTGATTTCTTGCCCTGGTTGTACCAAGCAGAGGGCAGAGATTATATTTGATCAAGCACTTTTGTTGCTCATGGACTGTTGACTCCTCTTTGACAAAGAAAACAGGTAGTGGCACACAAATAAATAAATTGAAACCAAGAGGCAAAAGGGAGACTGATCTCTTCAGAAGGAAACCTGTGAGAAACCAGCAAGGATTGTCTGTGCATGGTGTGTGTGAAATGGCCTGGGCAGGTTGGAAGAAGACCTGCTCACCCTGCCTAGAGGGAAAATCCAGGTACCATGAACAGGAGAGGGGAGAGATCTGCCCTGAGAGGAAGAGGAGTCTTGATGTCACACATTTAACATTGGCCTTCCAGGCAAGACACTTCAAATGTTTCTGGAGGACCGAATTTTTTTCACTTCACCTCTAAATGCAGTCAACAGCTGGGAGGAGCTGAAGCCTCCCAGGGAAGCTGTAACTGCATTGCTTTGACTTTCATCACGATTTAACACCTTGCATGTCTCATTTGCTTTTGAAATATTAAACATTATTATTACACTTGTTCAACAACAACCTGCTGAAATGTGCTTGATTATCTTAGAAAACACTGTACAAAAATTGTTGTTCACATAAGATGCTTGGTTTAGATTTTCACTACTCAGATACACGGGCAGTTTACAGAATATTTGATCACCGCTCAGAGAAACTGGCAGGTTTATTTTTGGTTTGACATGACAGTGGGAAAAAGCTGAAGTAAAGGTGAAATTATCATAAACTCTTTCCACAGTGTTTGTTGGGCTACTCGAGTGCTGAAGAGCTGGGGGAATTTGGGGGATTTATCCAAGTGGTTGCTGACTTCTACAGCTCTGTTCTTGCAGTTTAACAGGAAAGCAGACCTGGGTCCCTGGCCTTAATCTGAGATTGCAGCTCAAAGCTACCTCTTCCACTGGCCAAATCTGATAACCTTGAGCTGAGCAGTGCAAGTTACAGCTGCTTTCATCCTCTCCTCCCTCCTCACCCAATTTTGCTAATATTCAGCTTAGAAATGTGGTTCTCTTGAGCTCAAAGAGTTGAGGGTAACTGACTGCAAACCCCTGTGGTTTCCAGAGAATCACAGGACGGTTTGGGTTGGATGGGACCTGAAAGAACACCTAGTTCCAGTCCCCTGCCATGGGCAGGGACACCTTTCCCTAGAGCAGGTTGATCCAAGGAATGTCCAACCTGACCTTGTAAAGGAAAGCTGATACAGGAGAGAAGAAAAAGCTACAAACCACCTCATATTTACCAGAGAAATGGTTCTTTACACACCTTTTAACAATGATTGAACTGCTCACACAGCAAGGTTTTTAAATTCAATCTGGTGTGAGTGGCTTTTTGCCATTAGACAGAACAAAAACTCCCATCCCTTGTGTCCCTGTCTTGGCTGCACTCTTCATTGAAGCAGAGGTGAGTGTTGGGGCCTCTGCTCATCTATGCAAATCCCCTATGTTTAGAACTGTTTGTTGTGACTAAAAAAGGAATAGAACCTGTGGAACCTGCAGAAGTGAAGTGCTGCCAGATGGATCCTGAGAAATTCCATTCTGAAGAGAGTCTATCAAGTGACCCTCTTCAAACGTTATTTTGAGCTTTTGTTTCTCTTCACACTGCCCTTGCCATTCATTTGGCAGAGTGTGAAATCAGGTTTATAAAGTCATTTTTCTATTCAAAAATTTCCCCCAGACAGGACAGTCCCACCACAGGCCCAGTCCATCAGTGCTGGAATGCTCTGCTGAGCTTGTCTTTTTTTGTAAAGTGCATGAGACCTCACTTCAGCGAGCTTTTCAGGAGGAAACTCAGTGGAAAATCAGCGAGGAGGGTTAGCAGGGCACGACAATAGCAGGACCTTTGCATTTCTAGCATCCATCGTTCAGTGAAACAACCCCTGGGTGTGCTGCTGCTGCTGCAGGGAGCTCGTGCTGCAGGTTGGAACCCACCACCTGTGCAGCTGCATTGCTCCTGCCCTTGGGCAGGGACAGCAAACACCCACAGGCGTGGGAGCACTTCCCTGTGTCCGTCCCGTGTCCTCCTGGCTGTGTTGTTTGGTGGCTCTTTGACCAAAGCTGTGTCTGCTAGAGCTCTGCCTGGTCCTTTACATCACAGCTCAACCACTCTTCCTGTTCTCACTCTGGATTTGCCTAGTACAAAAGCAGAAATTGCTGATCCAGAATTTCATGATGCTGTGTTCTGGCTTTGTGATCCAGAGTCCTTCCCCAGCTGTGCCACCTGATAGTCCTGCACATATTGTATTTATGGCAAATATTTTTAAAGTGCACCTTTGTTTGGTTTTTTTTTTTAATTTTATTTTATTCTGAGATACAATATGTTGATGTGCTTTATTTTCTGTGGCCTGTTGCTCAATGGGGAAAAAATGAATGTTAAAAGTGTGTCAATGTCTACTTTGTAATATTTTCTGTGACAAAGGGAAAGAAGAGGGTTGGAATCCTTCTGTGTGGCAATGGGAAACACTCTTTCAGTGTAACATGCTATTATTGATACTGTATTTACGGATCAAAGTGTAATGAAATGGTTAATTCCTGATATAGCCTTTGTACTGTATGGTATTTTATTTTGTCATTTATTGATCCTAAGAAATAAATATCCAAATTTAAGGCTTGGGCTGCTTTTGCTTGGAGTGGCCTTTATCACAGAGCCTGGTTATCAGCACAGGCACCCTGGCTGGGGTCTGAACTGGTGAAGTCCCATTGGCCTTGAACACGTTTGTTGTGTCTTAACAGTGAGATTTCCCCTCCTATCTTCCCATCTTTAGCGTGATCCTCTTCTTCCCTGGCATTTTTTTTTCTAACACAAATGTAATTTTGTGGCGACAGAATGCTTGGGTATTACCCGTGATATTAAAGTGTCCTTACACTAAATGAGCAAAAATCAGTCACCTCCATCCTCCCTGCAGCTCCTGGTTAATGTTCTGTTGTGCAATAGCTGATCTGAGCCATAAAACCTTCATAGTTTTTAACCATTCAACCCTTTTGTTTTGATTTCTGGTAGAAGGAAAGGTTGCTTGGAAAGCAACAAGAGAATAAAATTTAAATATTTGGAGTCATTCATGCCTGGAAAATTCATCTTCTAAAGCTTAGCTTCAATGCACTTCCTCTCCAAAGGCTTTTTGGTGCTGCTTCCAGATGAGAAGAGCAGACGCCTCTATTGTCCCTACACCATCAAGCATTAAAGGATGAAAAACATTTATTTTATGGATCCTTTTATTTGGTATTCAGCCCTGCTCTGCTCAAAGGTGTGTTTTCAGCTCGTGTCTTCAGCAGTGGAAATCCACAGCACGTGGCAGCATCCTTGTTTCCCAGCTGCAGGAGATTTCTGTGCTGGGCACGGTGCTCCCAGTGGAGCCTCCATGGCTTATGCAGAAATCCAGCCCATGTTCAAGCTGGAGTGAAAAATGCTGCTGTCTGCTCGTGACTTGTCTAGCTCAGGGCTGGCTCTTTGAAAAAGCCAAATCCCAGGGAGCAGAGCTTCCCATTCCTCCCAGGCCACCCTCCCACCTGGTGTCATGCAATCATGCACCACATCATGCCTCGTGAATGTGAAGGAAAACAGAAGATGTGGACAGTCAAATAATTCTTTTTTCCTTTACAAAGGCACAAGGACTGTGCCTCGAGCCATGAGGGATGATTTCAGCTTGGCCCTTATTTCTCATTTCAATTATAAAAGCAATTTCCATAGTTCACAAGGGGAAAATTTCAGGCACCTTTCGGAAAAAAATGTTACGTTTTAGTAAATGGCTTCATAAAACTTAATAAACATCCATGCAGAAGTTAATTTATTTAAGATATCTTTAAATCTTGCTCTGCCTTATTGAATTTGTTTGAACTGTAGCTCAGGCTGGAGTATATTCAGGAGGGCATTTAAGCAATAAGGCAGCACATCACAGTTATTATTCCAGGCCTCCTGTGGGCTGGGAAGCACAAAGCAGAACCTGAAGTGATTTGGGGCACTCAAGTGCAAAACCCCTCCAGAAGCACAGGCACAGGCATGGCCTGAGTGCTGCAGGGAGGTCAAACCAAGCTGCTGGGGTTGTTTTCTGGGAACAAAACCATGCCAGGGGAGCCCACAGCAGCCAGCCCAGCATCCATGGGCTGCCAGCCCCGTCCTAGGCTTGCTCAGCCAAATGGGAAAGGACCATAGAATCATGGAATCACAGGAT
>VYZR01024838.1:0-11738 GCA_013400675.1 Oxylabes madagascariensis
TTAAAAAAAACCCCAAACCCCAAGACCTTCCTCCAAATCCCAATCAAAACATCCTTTGGATAAAAAAAATAGGTAAACACAAATTTCCTTAGTTTTCAAAAGGAAGTTGTTTTTAAAAAAAACAAGCACAAATCATTGCTATGTTTCAGAATCCTAACCCCATGCTTTTTTCTGTCTAGCAACAGATTACCGTTTTATTCAAAGCATTTTCCAGTGAAAGCAAGAAAAATGTAAGCCTTAAGAAAATTCAGTTTTCCAGATTGTTTTACCTTCCTCACTTTTAAGGACCAATCCCTTAGTTACATGCAAGAGAAATGACCTCCTAAGGAAGCTACACTAACAAGTCCACAGATGCTATTGACTTCAATGGGCTTCCTTGGGAATTTACATATTTACCAAATTAAATAAAAACATTAATGTCTGGAGTCAACGGGGATGATCTGGCTCTACTGTTCTCTTAAGAAAGAAAAATGTCCATTTTCAGAAAGAAGACACTTGATTTTGAATAGTGATGACTGCAAGTACCCTGACTCACGCAGTATCCTGTATAGTTATGGTTTTCCCTGATAAAAATAAAATGTAAGGCATAAGGAAAACTAGCCTACTAGCTCAGAACAGTGGAAAAAATAACTTTGGTGCTATGTATAAAAACGCAAAATTGATTTTATGCGATTTAGTATCCACATTTAATTTTGAATTTTTAAACTGTTAATTATCAAAATAGCAATACTTGTTTCCTAGCAACATTTCAATAAATGATTAGACAAATCCAAATCCTAAAATGAAATTTTTAACCTTAAAATGTTCCATATATATCTGCCTAGTCTTTTAAATCATGCTCTCTACCAGAGTGGTGGCATTTTTAGGCTGAAGGTTTTACAAGGATTAGTCATCATTTTTGCTATTATATGCTGTATAATCACCCACATAAACTCATGTCAGCTTGCCTTAAATTAACTTTAATTCCGGTTTGCCAAAGAAGAAAATCAGACTGTAACTAAATGAGGTCAAGGACTTTGAGGACCTCATCGAGTCCCACAATACCTGGATCTCTTTATGAAGTCCGTCTGCTCATCATGAGTCACACAAATGGGTGCAAGTATGGATGGCAGATTAAATAACTCTGTTTAATATTAGTCAGAAATAAGAAACAATAACTAATATTTGTAAAAAGTTACACCTGAAATATTCCACTCTGTCTTATGTTAAATGTACTTAGCAGAAAGGTCAGAGCTCCTGAATTTGCTAGATAAATAAATGTTGGTGAGGTGGATGAATCACTGGAGAATTGGTGCATGGCAGCGAATGAATAACCTGCAAATGCTTCCCAAACCCCATTATTTCCCTTTTTCCAGTAGGCCAAAGATTCATGTCCCTGCATGCCGCCAGTTCATTACGGAGAAATATCATTCCTCTCCTGGCACTCTCTGGGCGGCCTCTCAGCCCCACGAGGACCCTTTAATGTTTAATTCCCCATCATCTGCTCCAGTGAACAGCTTAATCTCTGCTTGTATGATCAATACTATATCAGTGTAAATTAAAATGACAATTTTAAAGTAATTAAGCCTGTTAATGCTCGATTCAAATGTCATTATTTGCACAAGGGATTGAGGAGAAATTACATCGTGTCCAGGGTGACAGGAAAATGTTTGAGCCTTCTCAATCCTGTTGCCGCTGTGCCACTGGAGGCTTTAGCAAAGCAGATTAACTTCTAGCTCCCACTGCCAGGATACCTATCCAATTTCAAAAGAGGATAACACAATTTGATAAATTTAATTCCAGCTACAAACTCAATTATTGTGATAATGGATGAAAACTGGGAGGAGACACTAAACAAGACTCACATAAAAAATACACTTAACTTCAGAATGAGATACAACAGTAATTGTTTTATTTGATTTGCTCTATCCCTTTTGAAAACCCTTTAAATAATTGTGATTGTTAGAAGAATGGCCAGCATTTATTAAATAGCATGAGCTCTAAGATCAAAGTGGCTGCAGTTTAAAGGATTTTGGTCACAATGGAAATGTTTGCTATCCTTCGTTGTACAGCTACATTTATTAGACAAGTAAAATTACATCATTACAGTATTGGATCTCATAAATAGATCTATAAAACTCAACTACACTCAGATGAAATCTCAGCCCATTCTACGTGCTGGCCTTTCCAGACCCTACCTTGACAGCATGTAGTCATTTATTATTTCAAAGGAAGATTTTAATAGCAGAAAACCTGAAACTTTATGAGACAGCCATAGGAGTGGGTTTGGATTTCAGGCCTGACCATTGGAAAGTGCACTCAAGCTATTGTTACCTGAACTCATCTTTAACCTCGGGATACAGAAATCCACAGCAATTTAGGCAAAACACTGGACAGAGCCATCAACATTTTATATTTTGAAGCAGAGAGCAAACGCAAAACACTGAATGTCGTGGTTTTAACTCAATGGTAAGGAAAAGTCAAAAACCTCTTATGCAAAGGAAGTTTCAACAGCATCATACTCTTACTGCAAAGGTACTATCAGCCTGAGAGGTCCATCAGCATTCCTGTCACTGGATATTGTTTAATAAATTCAGTTTATCTGACCGTTTGCATTTCCCAAAGTTCTCTGAAATAATTATATTGAATTTTTATTAGTGCACATGAAACATTTTTGGCTTTCACTTCTTTGAATAATAAATGGCATATATTAAAGTGCCTTACAGGTCTAATAACTTGCATCAGATCCATGTAGGCCTGTCTTATTAACTTTTAGTTTAAATTACAGCAGAATACATCAATCAGTGTTTCTAAAAAGCAGACTGCACATTGCCACAGACTCTCACGAAAAATGGATCTCAGGACAATTAAAACATCTACTGTGTCTCAAGTATTTAATCAGAAAATCTATCAACCCGCAGATTTTCTTAGATGAACTGTCTAACAAAGAACCCTGAAAGGGTAACCAAAGCCTATTAAAAATTTTTCACAATGATGAAGAACATGGAAAGAAAGAACTGAGCTTTAAAAACAAGCTTAAGTTTTTAAATTAAATTCGTTAACTCTAGCACAAACAGAGTTCTGCAATTAAAATTAACTCAAGCTGATGGAGTGGCATGCAGGAGGCTTGGTGTTCCCTCCCTCACCCCTTACACATAGCAACTGCTGCCGTGGCACAGTTCAAACCCAAGTCCCCAGTGCCATTTGATGTTACGAAAAAGATCTTCTTCCTGCAGGAATAACTGCACATTCAAAACTGGGAGGTGACAGGAATGCCACTGTGAGTTAATTACATTTTGCTCTGATAATGAAATCTTTTAATTATAAAGCTTCTGCACCAAAACAGAACCAAACTGCTATCTTTAAAAAAATGACCAGAAAGCACATCAAATGAGTGAGACCACTCTGAGATTCCTCAATACCTTCAAACTCTGCTTTACCCTCTCTCTTCTCACTTCAGTGACAGGCCCAAAGACTTGGCTGCTGCCATAGCGCATGGAAACATGCATGTGTCGAGCAGGGGTTACTCTTCTTCAAGAAACTTGGAAGAGGAAATTAAACAGACATCTTTTGGAGGGTTTTTAATATTAAATTAGGAAATATGAAGTAACACTGTTTTCATACCACAGTGAAATTATCACCCCTAACAATTTTATGCAGTATCTGCACTGACAGCTTGAAATATTTCCTCCATTACGCAGTACAAAAAATTAATCCAGACATGAGTCCACATACAGATTCTACAGCTAGCTAGCTGAATTCATAGACTATATATATTAAAAAGGAGTAATGTGCTAAGAATATTGAACAAGGCACTTCTCCTGAAGCATCCAGCTCGCTCCCAAGGCAGAGCAGGGGGCATGGTTCACCAAGGGTACAGATGAGGACAGTTGCCTAACCTCACTGTTCAGAGCAGAGCTCTTTACCTGCTGGCGGAAAGGAAAGAAAGAAAGAACGAAAAATACAACTTTCAAATTAGTGCCTGAATAGATTATTAGAATATTTTCCTTTGTACCTCACCTAAAACCTGGGCACATGCTACCACAGCTTTTCTGGCTTGCATTACTAGTAGGGTGTGTTAATGGACATCCCACCGTATGGAGCATCACATTAATTGTTTCCCTATGTACAATAATAGCTTCATTTATCATGCACATGTTGACCCATGTTGGCTTTGCAAAGCTTAATAATCATCACTGATCTCAGTGCCTGAACAATGAAGGAAGCATAGGTAAAATTTACCCCAAGTGACAGATTCATTCAGAATTATTAAGCATACCTTTGTTGTTGAAGAAAGAATAAGTGTTCAACCTCACTTTGCTTTTCAAATTGTAGTGGCAGGCTTTTAAAGAAATAACACAGGTCAGTAGAAGCAAACCAAACATTACTGGGAGTCCAGATTTATTTATCCTCATCATTTTCCTGTTTGAAAACAACTCTTTCTTTTAATACTGTATCTAGTATAAGCCGATTTTTTTCTACTAGGCTTTTATTAACCTGTGAGAAGTTAAGGAAAACCAAGTGCTTTAACAGATTATTAATCTAACTTAATCTTCATTCGTCCTATGCATATTTGGTTCATTTAGCACCTGCAGTAATGAGGGGCTTCATCTGGGTGATGGAGGGTCTTTGTTCTATGTTGGCAGTTCCACGAGAAACTGTTCACATCAGGTACCCATTTTGGGCAAAGAAAACCCAAATAAACCCTTTTTGGTGAGGCAGCAGATGGCCATGTTAGACTCTAACACTGTGAGTTCAGCCACTCCAGCAGAACCCATCCAAACACACAAAGGACAGCAGCACTTTATAAGACATTACTAAGACTTTTCTACAGTTTGACAAGAAGGAACTGACCACAGGTGACAGTTGTTCAATCATAGGGGGTCTCAGACCATGGAGTGAAGAGGCTCCCAGGTGCCAGGAGACATCCTGGTCCCAGTCCCAGCACAAGACTGAATGCCTGTACGGAGCAGGATGTTGCACAGAACCACAAATCTGAATTCCGAATCAGCCATTGTGACTCTTTGGCTCTTTCTTCTTCTGTTCACTACTTCAGTGGGCTTCTGTCAGGAAATGCTAACAAGCCTTTAAGGTCTTCAAGAGCTTAACAAATTTTCAGTTTGCTCTTATAGATTTTGTGCAAAATATTTGTTTCCCATGTGTGGTGCCATGACACAGCATTCAATCATATTTGTCTTTTGCCCTGATATATGGTCCAACCACAATACACTTGGTCAAACCTTTGCCAGCCTGTCAGTTACAAATTTTTCGTACTCTTTAGGAAAGTCCAGTGACAAGTGATTGAATTAAAAGACAATCTGGGCATAACACTGATCTTAACAGAAACGGACAAACTAAACACAACCAGCAAGACCTAAAAAGCTACTGTCTTCTTTTTTTTTTTTAATATCACAACCAGGTGTAGGTTGCTAAGGACAACGTGAGGTGACCAAGGTACAGCCACAGTGCTGCAGTATCTGAGGATGTTCCTGCCATGTGATCTCTTAACCTCGGCACTGGTATTATCAGGTGTCAGGACGATGAGGTTTGAAGTTCTCCTTTTTGCCAATGAAATAGAAACATTTTTGAAAATAGAGACAAATATCCAAATAGACAGTGGGACTGGACTCTTTAATTTCCAAAGTAAAACAGACTCTAATATTGCTTTTCCACTTGGAAATATTCCTAAATGGGAAATGAGAAAAGTTTTAGTGCTGCTGTGTTAGACACAGATGTCAAAGATGCCCACAAGACAATGACTGCAAAGCTATCAAGGAGGGAGACAACATTTAAAGACTGTTAAGAGGACTGTTAGGAATTCTTTCTCGCTTTCCATGTCTACATCGCTGCATGTAAACCTGTGGGTTTTGCTCTTTTACTGGTTCCTCAGCCTACACTCTTAAAGACTTATTTCCTTCCCATTTTTTTGATTACTGAACTGGACCTTTTATGAACAAACTCTAATATCCATTGACCCGCAGTCAAAAAATGTCCCTGAAAATAAACACAGGATCTTTGCTATTTAGCACACACAAAGAGAAGAATATCAGGTTTACAAACTGCATTTACAACATTCACATTAGTAAAAAATCAGATTTCTTTTTTTCCCTTTGCCTCACCACAAGTGATCCGAAAGGACATGAAACAGGTTTCCCAGGACATGGGGAACCCACCTGTGAGCTGGTCGTTCATACGGATTCCTATGTGTAAGCCTTACAGCCGTGGGAGCACACTTATGTGCCGTGTCACAGCAATACCAGAAAAACAGATACAGTTTCAAAAAAAAAATAAACAGTATGAACCCCAGGAATTTTAAGCAAACTCCTGCACACTAACAATGGCTGATGAATAACCTGGCTGACGAAATGCAGTTATGGAGGGAACCGGACAATGACCAAAACTGCCATCAGCTCCAACAAGTAATTTACAGACATCCAGTTTTATTCCTCTTAATTGATCACATCTCCTTGAATTAAACAGAATAAACACATGACCCAAGATGTGGATCCAGGAAAGGAACACTGCAAAATGGGAACTTGCACCTACGGAAACACCTGAAGGTGTGAACGGTGGCTCAGGGATAGCTGGGGTGCAGTGAAGGCTCTGCAGGACAGATCCAACAGCTTAAGGGTCTTTTTTAACCCTGACCAAACTCCTCTCTCTGTTCAGGGAAGAGGCCCCTCCCATGCCCACTGCAGCTCTCCTTTCCTGACATCTTTCAGCACTGAGCCGGTGCTCTGCCATCGCTGCAACGGCTGCCAGAGAACAGCAACATCAATAAACCTGTTCAGAAGAACATTCTGATATCTAAAACACAACTGGCCACTTTTTAAGAGAAAATGACTTTTTGAAAATCCAGGTGATTGTATTTTATCCTTTCCACTAACCAGAAAGACCTAAATACCTTCACCCCCAGAGTACACAATGCCGCAGTGCCAGGGCCCGAGCAAGTCCCAGTTAAAGAGCTCATTACGCTGCCGCATACCTATTGCTGTTCCAATGTAAAATGAAGTTAAACCAATGAAGCAAAAATAATCCATTTAATGCTTATGCTCTGTGATGCATTTCTATGGGGTTTCTATTGTTGTTGTTACAGTGCTTCTGTTCATTCTTATGCTTTAGTGGTTCAACTGCAATTTATCAGCCTGGAGTGGAAAATACCTGGCACCTACTTAAAATGCATGGAGCTAGCAATAAAATTAACCTTGTGGCAATTGTTTTCCCACATGTTTGATAGACCAATGTCAGCTCATCTGTTAGAAGGAAATAAAAAAGTCAAGCCTAAATGTACAAAAAATTATGATGGAAGCCTTAAATAAAGCAAGGGTAATGCAAGTTTATTGAGTCAAAAATCAATCAATCAATGACCGAGTGGATTAGGAGCACCTCATAAGCCCCAAAGAAATAATTTGCCCAAACACTGAGATTTAACGGTAGAGGACCAAATTCCAACACTTTTAGGAAGTAAGTAATGAAAAATCAATTTGAAAGGAAAAACAGATCAAGAACCCTGGATTCTGACATGCCGACACATTTATTGCTGAATACCATTTCTTGGCTGACCCGAAAACTTCGGAAGGTGTTTATTTACTTTCAACACCTTCCAGAGATCAATATTTTTAATTTGGATCCGAGTTATTATTTTTCACATCACAGCATCGGGGAGTGGAGTAAAGTGGCTCATATTTTAGTGCTAAAAAGATCGATATGACAGTTTCACCTTCACTGCAGCCCCCCGCAGCCGCACGGGTGCACATCATCACGTCCCGCAGGGGGGTGCAGTGCCGCGGCACAGGGAGCAGGTCATCATCCAGCCCCAGCTCCAGACAGCCCATGATTTACCTGGTCATGAAGGGCCTGGTGCCCTTAGAAAACCAATCTTGCTTCTCCCACTTTATCAGGCCTGTCTCTTACCCGGTGTACGGGAAGGGGGAGGGAGCAGGATGAGAGAGAAGGGGAAGGGAGGGAGGGCAGGAGCAGAGCGAAAGACAATCAGTTTCACAAAGCGGATTACGTCCCTCATCGTAAATGCATCCATTCGTTTTTACCTTCCTTGAACCAGGGCACATCTGTAATCGATAATTAATTTTCCATAAATTTCAAAATATTGTTCTGGTGGCTGGAAGAAGTGGAGCGCACAGGGGAAGCAGGAGGGAGGATCCCCGTGGTACGAGGGGCTGCTCGTGGGCTCCGGTGGCTTTATCGATCGCTGCAGGGCCGGGGAGCAGGCGGGGAGAGCCAAAGGCTGCCCGGCATCTCCGGTCCTGCGCCCAGCACACGCTGCTGCTCCTGCTGCCACCCCGAGCGCTCCCTCAGCCCGGCTGCCCTCCCCTGCGACACACCGGCTCCAGAGGCACACTTAATACAGCCCTGGGGCTCCAAACCTCGCTTTTCCACAACAGCATCACCCTCCAGGGTAAGTGACTCAGATGCTGCACAAACACCGACACAGCACCTCAGGAAAAGGACGACTGTGCCTAAATACGGAGAAGAGCATTAACTTCAGGTTTTACTGCACACAGGTCAGTGACATGGAGGTCAGCAACGGGATGTGCGTGGTACAAGAACAGGCCCGTGGGACTTGTGGCTAGCAGAGCTTGGAAGACTCAAGCTTACCTGGGCACACATGCACTGCACAGGTAACTGCTGCAGGCTGACCATGCTGTCTGGACTCAAGATCACAGAACCACCACTCAAAACCAAGCACTAACTGGACAGCCCAAGTGATTTTGTAACAAAATGGTGATGTCCAGCCCCGAGAAGTCATTGGTGGTACAATAACATAGGTGTTACTTGTTATTTAGTGCAGTAATCAGTTCCTTCAAAGCACAGCTCACTTGAAACGAGGTGGATATCAAAATGGGAAAAGCATCTACCAGTAAGAAGCATCTATGAGGAAATCTCATACTTTCTTCTTAGTGTGTCTTAGAAAACAATCAGCAGAGACAAGGAGGAAATATGTCTCGGCAAGATGGGCTGCTCCAAGGAACACTTTCTTTTCTCAGCATAATTAATAGCTTACACTCTTTAAAAAATTGCCTTCATGAAGTCCTGTGCTTGGAAGAGTGATAAATGACAGTCATCCTCCTGGGGTGTGTTCCAGAATACTAACTGAAAAGTAAATGCAGGACTATTTCTCCAAATTATGTATCAGAACTAAAGGTCATATTAAAGGAGCAGCTTTATGTAATGACATTAACTGAAAGCCAGCAGCTTCTGGCTTACTGACAGCGGCACTGCAAAGTCAGTGTAAGGAGACTTCCTCGGACTCACAGGGACACGTGCAGCACCCAAGCATACCTCTTCTGTATGGAGAGGGACTGACACCCATTTCTAAATTCGAGTCAGTAAGTCCTTCTAGACCCAAAAAGTGGAGAACTGCAGTGACTGACAAATAACCCAAACGTGTGGACGGTCACCTATGTTTTTGTGACACTGTTTAGAAGGAACAGTCCTTGGACTGCACTGCAAAGCATCTAATATCCCAATTAAATCTTGCAACTCAGTAAGAATTCTTGGTTTGTTGATCTCTGTCAGTTCAGAAACCAAAGGGATCCAGGCTGACAAATCACATTTTTTACTCTTATGTTAGTATTAGGAGATCAGAAAACAAACACCAAAACCTGGCTGAGACTAGCCTTAGGATCCTGGTGCCCCCAGAAAGCCCAGCAGGGAACAAGTTTGTGAGCTGGTATCTCTCACCTGGGAGAAGGGCTGAAAACTGAGGACATGTCCAAGGCCCCGGGAAAAACATCCATCACTGGATGTGCTTTGATGGAGACACATACCTTGGATAATGCTCCCCAGATTTCTCCACTCCACCATCCTTGCTATGGAACACATCCTTCCCGCTCAGCCAGTATAGACACACAGCATTTTTCTGGCTTGTTAATACCCACTGCATCTCTGAAGAAGACTTACAAACACTCTGCAAGTGGTATTTTGTTGGCCCATGGTTTAAGGTAAAAAAATGAAGCGGAGCTGTGGTGCACTGGAAATCCTAAGAAATGACTGCTAAGTGACTGTCTCCAGTTTCACAACCTGGTTTAGGATTGGTTCGTCTAAGTTTTTTTTAAGTTTGTATTTTCCAATTTTCAAATTTTTTTAGCTCAGATTTTTCTCACTCTTTCAGGACCACTGGAGATACTTTTTTTGGTCATCAAAAAATCATTTCCGTATACAGAAGAATAACCCTTGTCTACATGGAGAAATTACCAGTCAATACGGATTTATAGCAAAGAAGCTGCTTTGCACTTCCACAGAAAACAGCAGCCTCCAAATTATATTTTTGTCCCTTCCTTCCCCATTTATCTCTGAGACCTCTGGCCCACAGGGAAGTGCTCTCCCACTGCTGCCCAAAAGCTAAACGGAGGTGCCACCATAAGGGAGTCCTTGCTCCTGCCTAGAGCGTGAGGAGTCCAGAGAGAGGACACACCCATTGAGTGCCGGCCCAGAGTGTGTGCAGCAGATAAGCTCTGGTCCAGCCTGAGAGTCCCAATGCAGGGATTTACACTCTCTGTTCTTTGTTTCACAGAGAAATGAGTCAAAACAGAAATACTCCATCTTTTTTGGAGACCTTTTCAGGAATGCAAGGCATATAAAACTGCAGCCTTCCAAGCCTGGTTAGTAAGCCATTACTGAGAGAGACAAGAATTCTTGCAAAATGAGTTAGAGGGTTTTGTGTTTTGTTATGAGTTTTTAGTATTTGTGTGTTCGTGTGTTGGCTTGATTAGGTTTTTTAGATTGAAGTTATGATACTTTGTCTTCTTCCAACCCCAGGGTACATACATTCACTGATCACTAGGACTTTGTTCCCAGCATTCTCACACATTACCCACCCATGCAGACCTCCTTTCCTTACATGATTCCTTACTCTGTGGTCCAAACCCCTCAAACTGCTCTACTGTAAGTGGTCAAAGCACCAACTGTGAATTTTAATATAGGGGCCATGTGAATTCTGGCCCAGTTTCTGGGGAGCCCTATTTCCCATAACTTCCATGGCTGTGAGCTGTACCTACAGGCATGAGCTGTCCCAGCCTGCTTCCAGGGACATGGACTGGCTCACCACAGGCACATCTCTGACTTCCACAGACATTGAAGATCAGCCCAAACACTGTACGAGACAGATTTCCACCTTCCATGGTATTTTTATCATTTGATGTTCCCTCTTGGACAAGCTGATGTCCTTTCCTGTCCCAAATAAAACTTTGCTCTTTTACTGACCTTGTTGTTTGAAAGAAACAGAATCTACTTTTCAGATGCCAATTCCCGTTTATAGCACAATTTTTCCTATGCTTATTACAAAGCAGGTGTAAGAGAAACCTAGTTTGAGGACAAAGAACATGGATGTCTGAGAACCCTGGTACAGTAACAACTTTCAGCAAAGAAAAACATGCCTTCTGGTGAGAGATGGGAGCCTTTTCCAAATATTAGGATGAATGCCCCTCCACTAAGCCTAAAAGACAAAAGATGCACAACCTGAATAGTCAGACTGGAAGGACACCAAGACCAGTTGCACAAGCATATCCAAACGCCACAGGCAAACCTCCTCTCCCCAACAGCCAAGAGCACTTCACCCCCCAGCACCCCTGCCAGGGAGGGACCCTTGCACAGGACACAGCAACTGGGAAGGGCTGGTGGGTCGTCCAGGAGTAATGCCCATCACTCCTAGAACCAATGTTCACAGTGATTTTACTTCGTTCAGAAATCATATTTTACATTTTTCTGCAACAACACCTTTTGTTTGCCTGGAAAAGATG
>VYZR01024843.1:0-10219 GCA_013400675.1 Oxylabes madagascariensis
GGTTACATAACCCAAGACACCCATTCACTGCATTTCCCTGCTGAGTGAGACTCCCCAATTAGGGTACTTGCATCATTGTCTCTGTTACTTGGCTGAATGAAAGGACTCTTGACTTGTCCTCTGTCTGAAACAGTGCCAGAAAACTCCTGCCAGTGTGCCTAGTTTTGGTGTGGAAAAGAATAGTAATGCAATGGTAGTCTGGTAGATGAAATGTCCCAGAAAGACCCAGGATATTTGCAGGATGTCCTGATCCATTCCTTAGAGCTAAAAATTAACTTCCATCCCCAGAGAATTACCAACTTTCAGGCTGCACCTGTGCTTTGAGCCTTTGCTTGCCAGGGCAAGCAAAACTTTGGGCACAGGAGTAATCCTACTCACTGCATTTCCCTGCATAAATCACTCACAGCAGCCCAATTAACTTTCCTTCTTTCTTTGGGAATGGAAGAGAAAACTTTCTGCTCCCAGGTTCTCAGATGAGGCTGAGTGCCACAAGCCAGGAGCTGTGGCAGATTTTCACAGCTGGCTTGAGGAACTCCTGCTGCTGAAAGGAGCCACTGGGGACTAGAGCATAGAGCCATAACAATGAAAGGACGCTGGAGATGTGGATTGCCAATATACGGGCTGGCCCAGGTGATGGTACAGGATGTACAGATATGTGCAAATAGGATGGTGGCACCAGCTAACACACCTGGGTTATGCAGGAGTGGGGCATACAGGATCCCTCTGTGTCCAGAGCATTCACAGGTAGCACCATTGCACCTATGTGCTGGCAAAGAGTGGATGTTGAGGTGGGAGGAGAGGAGAAAACCTCCTGCCACAGGCTTCTTGCTCTCTCAAACCTCCCTGTACACACTGGGCATTGCACTGGGCTGGCAGGGAGAGAGAGGATGGGAACATCCCTCTTAGCCCCAGTGTCACAGCTTCATACAGCACTTTGGTGGCTGGTCATCCCCGCAACAGTGCAGAAAGTCTATAAACATGGGATTTTGTGCCAGACCCACATTATACGGCTTGGGTCCAGAAAGCAAAGGTGGTACAGTGGGCCCATTTAGATGGCAGGCTCAATGTTCTTCTCAGAGATATGCAGGAAAAATGGGCTGAAGGATGCTTCGCAGCTTTCATTGGAAAATAGTTAAGGAAGAGCCTATCCAAGCTGTAGGGCTCTGCAGTGCAGGGGACTGAACAACTGCAAGTTGCTTCACAGACTGTACCATCTCCCTCCATGACCGAGAAGCTGAAGGTCAGGCAGATTAGGAGCAGCTCATGTGGTAAGTCTGGCAGCACCCCTTTATGGAGAGCTGCAGAACGTTCTCAGCATGACACAGGACTTGAACAAACCTCTTTAATAAAGACCTTTAATTTGAATGTAGTGCATCTGGAATGGATGGATGGATGTTCTCCATCTCCCAAACAGACACAGAATGCTGGGCATTTAGCAAGGATAAAGGCATTCAGTCTTTGAGGCTCATTGAGCCCTTGGTCCCTCTGCACAGAGCTTTGGCAAGCTCACCATCCTAGCACCAAGAGTGGGTGCTGGGAAGAGCTCAGCTGAAGCAACAATTTGTACTGAAACTCCATTAATTTTCCCCAAAATACCCCTTGGACTTAGACTGTGCTAGATTTAACCTAGGGAATAGGAGTACAAGGTTCTGTATCCCTTTGCAAACCTGGTACCTCTCCTACTGAAGGTCCTGTCAAGATGCCAGGCAGCTCAAACTCAGGTGATTAACAAGGAATATTTCATTTGAGTGGTTCATCAGTCTTGGCCATGGGAAGTAGCAGAAGTCCTTGGCTAGCTGAAGAGCTGTGAGCACATGGGAAGCCCCAGCTACACAAACCTTGACTAAGAAGCAAAGGGGCAGAATGGTGAGAATGAGACCCAGATCAGCACAGAGCAAAGTGATGACCAGCCCCACATGTACCAGGGCAGGACTGCCATGCCTAGTGAGGCTTGTGGTCTGCTGCCTATCCAGGAGAGATTCCTCTGGCTGTGATGGGAAGCTTGTCAGACCTCAGGCACCCCAAACGCCAGGTTGTCCCGAATCATCAGTGTCTTCCGAAGGTCTCGCTCCATGATTGGCCTCTGTGTTCGCCACTTATGGGCTTCCTGGAGTCCAGGTTCAAAGTAGTAAATGCAAGCTCCAAAGCCCACCAGGATGAGAATGGAGATCACCAGATACACAGGCACAAACCAATCCAAGAAGTGGGGCATGGCTGGCAGACAAAAGGAGAGAAAGCTTATGCAGTAGGAGCACCCAAAACACACCTCCACCTAGACTGATCACAAGACATCTGCCTCATCAGCAGTACTCAGTCCCTCCTCACAGCCCTGCTGCACCTAGTTCATGCTTGGTTGCACATGAAGGCACTTCATCCACTGGGAGAGGTCAATGCATTTGGGGTCATTTCTGGGACCCTTGCACAGAGAGTCAGTCCTGCTCCCTCCCTACAGAGGGGGTTGAGCCTGCTTGTCCCCAGCCCTGCTGCCAGTGATTAAAGGTAGACAGTGGGTAAATATAGCTGCTTCTCACCTCCTGCTTGAGGGAAAATCTGCTTCCCCTAACACTCCATCACCCCTTTGAATTCCCAGTCTGAGCTGGTCTGGATCAGGACTGAGCCCTCCCTTACTGCACCTCTATTTCATGTCCTGCTTTGCCGGGGCTCAGGGTCCTTGGTTCAGCACCAGTCTGTGAGCAGATCCCTCACTGTGTGGAGATCCCTCCACCACATCTGATGTAGTGCAGTGGGGAACACTCACCAGGAGCAGCCAATCTGCCTTGCCAAGAATCCCTGGCCAGCTGGGTGTGAGGTGAGTCCAGAGCAGCGTTGCCCTGAGGAACACAAAACAACAGCACACTGTGGGATTGCTGCTGGCCCAGCACTAAAAATGGGAGAGCAGGAAGGAGCAAACATCTCTTTGTCCAGATGTCAGGGCTGAAACTTTCTGGAGGGGTGGACAAATGGCATTCCAGCCCCATAACCTGCTGATGCCCGGGCACACTCTCCCTGCCATTATGGCCCTGCTGATGCCATGCTTAGGGCATACACCCTAACTTAGGGCCATTTAAATCTGTAATGGCATCACATTTGAGCCCATCCCTTATCCCCCTCCTTTGGGAGGGAGAGAGCAATCCACACTGCAACCCACAAAAGGTGCCCAACCTGTTCAGCTCTGCTGCTTGCTATGCACCAAAATACCAGCCAAAGTATGGATCATGCAGGGACAGAAAAGGGGATCAAAAAGCATCTCCCACGAAAAGCATAGCTATGACTTCACCAGACATCAGATCTTCTGGGTTTTGTGCTGTGAATGTGCTGCTTGTTAAAGGTTTTGGTGGATTAAACCTGGGACCCTCATGCTTGGGAAAGCACAGGGGTGCCAGACTCAGGCACAAAAATGCAGTCTTGAAAGGAGGCTTTCTGTAACCGTCACCCCTTGGTAGGAGTGAAGAAATGCCCATTGACTTCAGCGAGGACAGAGTTAGGGGAGACCTGCACCCACATCAAACTCCTGCTTTTCCAGACAGATGAAAGGTGTCGTGTCTGACCGTCACCCAAGTCATCCCTCTGCAATAACCATATATCCCCAAACCCCTTGCACAGGACGGGTTAAGAGGCGGCTGGGGAGAGCTCTGAATATTTCCATCCTCTTCCCTGATCGTGGCCCTTAAGGTTGATGCCTTTTCCACATCAGGAGCTGGGCTTTTTTCTTTTTTTTTTTTTTAATACCACAGCCATCAGTTGTTTCCAATGTGCCCAGCAGCATTTATCTTCTGGACACCTCTTGTCCCAAGACAGCCTGTAACAGTAAGTTTCTTGTCACAGGGTAAGATCCAAAACAAGCTGCAATTCTTATTACCATAAGCAAGAAACTGCAGAAAATGCCTGATTTCCTCCTACTTATTGGTATGGATCTGATCTGGGCACTGCTGCTGCCTCTTCATGGCTGCCTGTGCCTTCCTCAGGTGAGCAACTGCTGAGGAAAGCTCCCACCATAACTTGGATCAACATCACAGAGGTGTTGTGAGGAGCTGTGGAGCTTCCCTTAACGCACCTTAAGGGACCATGTAAGGAATTAGGCACGAATCCCTTCCGCAACAGGATTTGTGTCTGAACTCTGAGCCAGAAATCCCTCAGCACAGCTTTCCTACATGCTCTGCAAAAGTAGCTCCTTTGCACACCCTGCACCCCCCAGTTGCAGCTGCAGACATCCTGGGGAGCTCAGGCTGCTGCAAACCCCTTTTTCAGAGGTGTCCCAGCAGCTGCTATCGGTCCCTGACTGGCAACAGCAATGGGCAGGGTTAGGGACACTGTGAAGGTGAGTTCAGCTTGGACCTCCGGGGCTGATGGGAGGAAAGCCAATAACCTTTGGCTTTTCAGTTTGTGTGAGTGAAGCTGCCATCCAAAAAAGCATGCAATAAAAAGCAGCCCAACACACTTCCCAATTCATCCCTCCTCCATCACTAGTAGAGCCAGCATTTCCTAGCTTCTCACCAGCAACCTATCATTCAGTCTACTTGCTATGCAACCCTATCCTGCTGCTGTGTCCCCATGCTGCTCACCTGTCCCTGCCCCCTCAACGAAGGGTTCTCATCATGGCCAAGCCAAGTGCTGGGTGAGGTGTCAGAGCCCCCACTCCAGCCTTTGCAGGGCTGGCCTGGAGAAGCAACTTGCTTTTGTCAGGTGGGTGAGCAGATTTTGGCTGAAAATACTGAAAAAAGGGAGTTTCATTTAAAGATGTCAGCTTTCTGGAGCTGTTCTGCAGATATTAAATGTGCCTTAACCTTGCTGGACCAGTTAATCTTCAGCATCTCATTTTGCAGTGGGATACCCATGTCCTTCCAAAGACACAAAAGAGTCCTTGCTCTTCCACCCAAAAGTATGTCTCATATAGATAAGCTGTCTGACCCCCTTTAAACCCATGCTACGCCTCACTCCGGCCTCTTGCCTTCAATGTCACCCATGGATCCCCTATGCCACCTCCCACTGCCCCTGAGGTGCCATGCGTACACTTGTGACAGGAGCCCCAGGGGGCATGTTGCAAGTGGCAGGGCAGAAAGTGCTTGAAGAAGGCTGGGAGCAGCATGCCTGAATACAGGAGAATTTGGGTACAGAACCCTCCCGTGTGCATGGCTGGGAGCATAACCTGGATTGCAGCGTTACAGGCCGTGTGCTCACCTCGACCGTAGATTCCCCCAGACCTGGGCACCCTGGGGCCGGCTGCAGCTGGGGCATGGAGCTGCCGATGACTGGGGACCCAGACATGACCTCGCTCCCATGCACCGCATCCCCAACAGGCACCGCGACCTGCCCTGACTGACACCTGCCACCTACCTTCTGCCACGGGTGCGGGGCGACGGGATGAGACTGCTCCCTCCGGCATCTGCCGGGTACAGCCGGGATGAGTCAGGCTCCTTTCCTGGCCAGGCAGTGCCAGGGAGAAGGAACCTCGCACCAGGAGAGCTGAGCGACAGCGGGAGGCGACAGGGCGGATGGGCGGGAGATAGGCAGGGTGGGAGGGATGGCAGGAGCAGCCGCAGCGGGCGGGGGAAGGACAGGCAGCCAGCAGCGTGGCCTCACTGCCCACTGGGACTCCCGAGGGTTTCCCCCACCGCCTCCCTGGCAGTGTCAGCCCCGCTGCAACCTCCCCGGAGGACCTCACCACCGGCCTTCCCCTACATACGCAGTAACGACTGTCTGCAACCGACTGCATCCTGGCGCGGGGAGGAGTGGGCATTTTAGCAGCGGTCGCTATGGCAACGAGCCTCCCCAGCTCACCCGCACATGGTACCCGGGTCAGAGCCACAGGGGAAGTGGCCGCGGGATGCTCTCCCTCCTCCCGCATCATCCGCAGCCCGGCTGCAACCCTGGAGGAGCAGAAATGCTGGGTCAGACGTGTGGAAGCTCGAGCCGATGGAAATGGACAGGATGTTCAGGCTCCACAGATTTACTGGCGTGTGCAGCCCAGGGACTGGGGGCTAGTGGTTTTTTGTCAGTGGGTGGGAGGTAGAGCAAGAGAGGAGTGGAAGAGGCAAGGGGGTTAGTACTGTCTTCAGGGCTTTTATGTAAAATTAAAACAACGCTTTGACCAAAAGAATCTTCCATCAGGAAACAGAAAAACAATGTTGTCTGAAGTACTGTTTTTGCTTTCAGTGAAATACTTTTTCCTGAATCCACACCTAGTTCTGTCATTGCTGCTGCTGCTGCTGACAAGAGATGTTTTATTAAAACATCTTCAGTTTTTCAGCAGCACAAAAATTGGGACATGCAAACTGGTTTGGTTTTTTTCATATTGGGGATTTTTTGTTGTTTTGTTGTTTTTGTTGGTTNCCTCTTTTGGGCCTCCTGAGCCTCACTTTTTCTTGATGTAACTTCATAACAGCTTAGGAGCATTGAGTATAGGCCTTGCTAGCCCTCCATACCAAGCAGGATATGATCAGATCCATTGGGTTTAGCTAATTGCTTCTTGGTTTGCCCCTGTAAGGTGGGCACTCCAGATGATTGCCAGAGTGGAGCCTGCAATCATGCCTTAATTTTAACCTCAATCAAATTCGAATTCGAACATGACATTCACCTTGACCATTAGCACAGTAACTGCTTCACTAATCCCACTGCAGGGGGCGGAAAACACAAGCCCCACAGTTTTGACCATAATGGAAGAGAAATCTGTAGTTTGGAGAAAAATATTTTTAAAAATAACTTTGGAAGGATATTGTTTATTGCATTCTCAGAGCAAACCTTGAGGGCAGGCAAAGCCAGTCCATTTGAGAGGGCAAAAGGAAAACCCCTTTCCAGGTGTGCAAAGAAAATGAGAGGGAGATCAGTGGTTGCTGGCACAAGGTAGGAGACTATTCATTTAGCCAGGTGACTGGTCAGTGGTGATGCTGCAGGCACTCAGTAGAGCCTGCCAGGCCAGGCATCCTCATACTACAATGTGTAAGCTCTCCCATTGTCCCTAGCCAACGGTCCCAATGCTCTGTTCTAGGTCACCTCAGGGAACACATCAAAGCCAGTGTGTGTTTGCCGGTCTTCAATTTGTTCCCAGATTTAAGTTTGGGGTTAATGCCAGCATGCTGCTCATGCAGCCAAAATCCCAGAACAGCAATAGTTTTGACTCACGAGGTCATTTTTTTCCTCTGGCTCTCTTCCCTGCCATGCAAACACTGGTAAGATGTGACAAGGAGTGGTGATCATGTCTTTCTGCAGCCACCACCACAACAGTAGGCAAGGTCACAACATGGCAGCCTCTCTTGCTTCAAGCAGGAATCCCCCTAGATGAGTCTGAAGCACCCTTGGGCACAGCAGGAAAAAGACGTGGGGTTTTGTGGTGCTGGAGCTGGGACATGCTTGACGACCCCATGCCTCTGACACAGGTGCTTGCTGCCTGTGACAGGGCTCTCAGGTGCTGTCGCATCCTTTAGTTTCCAACGAGAGCTGAAGATGCGAGACAGCTCCAGGGACTGATGTGCCAGTACAGCTCAGTCTGCATGGAAACACCAGCTGCAGTTCAGTTTTCACCTAGATGAGGCTGCTGTGTGCCACTTCGTTCTTCCAGGCATAAGCTTGTGCATATCATTCTGCCTGGTGCCTTGGGGCCTTCCAACCCCCTTCACCTGGCTTGAAGGAAGCCTCTGAGTGTCTGTGCACACACTGAGCCCCTCAAAGCCGTTCATCCTAGGACATCTGCCTATCACCAAACCTCTGACTCCCTCCATTCTCTGGGCAGCAAATTCACCTGCGTGATGAACGTGAACATGGGGTCAGATTTGATGTGAGAGGGCCACACAGCCAGAGCAGAAATCATGAAACCCTTCTTAAAACAAAAGACAAAAGCCTTGGCTGGAAAAAAAAAAAGGAGATGGTCAGGCAACCTTGGGCACATACTTCGTGCTTGTAGCATGTCTGTAAATCACAGCATAAACAATGTACTGAGCTCAGATTAATCCCAGGCCTGGTTAAGTGTTATTCCAGTCTTTCTAACAAGTTTTTTCGCTGTTCTTTAGTGTCCTTCAGTCTTTTATCAGCATCTTCCAAGATGACCAGACCCAGGTCAATGCCTGTCTTTAAAGCAACACCAATCTCCCAACATTACTCTCCCGATGTAGGTAGAGGCATGGGAAAAGATGCAGTTTTTCAAACTTGCCTTCCCCAAGGTCTGCAGTAGAGGACAAAACCTCAGCAAGAGTCACAGAAATGCTTCCCTGCTCAGCTGCTGGAGGTAAGGAAGCTGCTGCAGGATGCAGAAGGCACATGGTATGCATGGCAGGGCATCAGTTGGGGATAGTCTGGTGGGAAAGCAGACTAATCCACCTTCTGGGTGCTACTGCAGCTTCAAAAAAGGAAACTCATTAGAGAAGCTTTGCTGAGTTGATTAAAAACTAAGTAAATGTGTATAGTGAATTAAATTAAAGAACAGAATGAAAAAAGCTGACTTACTTTGAGTCTAAAAATAGCTGTGAAGAGCCTTTGCCAAAGGATGCAGAAGTTGCCAGCAACATATGTGAAAATGTCATTAATTTTGCTAATAATTTGCACTTGCTGCAAATGATATAATTTTTGTCTATTAGTGAGAGAACAAGTGCAATCAAATACACAGGAGTTCTGTCTTGCAGGCTTCCCGGGAGGGATGGTGAGAGATCAGCCTGGAGCCAGTAACGCATGAGCAGGTGACATCTCATGGAACTCATACTGAATGGGGCTGTCAGGAGCTGGGAGCAGTTGCTGAGACAACTGGGACCATGCTGGGGTCAGCACTCCTCTCTAGACCATCTTCAAAGCCTGTCTCCTTTGCTCCTCTGGCTACTCAGGGAGAATCAAGAGAGAAACCAGAGAGAAAATATCTTGAGATGCAGCGACTGGATGAATCATACATCCATACTTCATGGATACATGAAGACAAGGTGTGCTTTTTTAACATTTTTGTACTGGCTGGTGCAGTCGTGCTGCAGGAGCAGCTGCCCCATTCCAAGGGAGCACTGGTGCCGGTCAGGCCAAGTCTTGCTGATGTCAACTGTGGTTTTTTGGCAGCATCAGAACATCTTCATGTTGGCTGCAATAAACTTCTACCCATTTGTGGAATGGTTTGTGCTACCAGAGCAATGTACAATGGCCCATAGATTAAAATCAGGAGCTCTCTCCTTCTGTATCATGCCATGCTCTTGTCCCTTCCGTTTATACTCTGGACCAGTGACACCCATCTCAGCTCCCCTGCACCACTCAGAAGCAGAGATCAACTCATTACTCCCACTTCGCAAACTGGAAATGGGGCAGCAAGAGGTGAAACAACCTGACACAGTCACACAGGGTTATGTAAAATACACCCTGGCCTCCAACACCAACCACATCTCATCCCTCTCTCCTTTCCTTGCCAACCTACAGATCTAGGCAAGAGCTGCAGGCACATTGTCAACCCGAGTCTCCACTTCCTTACAACATCCTCTACCATGAAAAATAATTTTCTAACTGTAGGATGAGTAGTAGCTCATCTGGATCCACTGAATGTCAACAGACATCAGCGTGGTAAGAAGACAGAAGCCTGCAGCAGCAGGGCACAGCAAGCATGTCCCTGACCAGACACTAAAGCAACCCAGGTCCTTCAATGGGGCCAGAGAGCAGGCAACAGGGGGCAGAAAGAGGACAAACACCTTTTAGGTGGGTGTCAGAGCTTTGAATATATTTCCACAGCTTCAGCAGCCCAAAAGGAACATTGTTCTATTTACTCTTTATATCCTCCAGCCTGGGAGCTGGCTCTTGTTATTTATTGCATCTGCTTGTCTCCCATCTTTAGGACACATCTGCCCTGAATTCGTCCTCCCTTCCCCCCACCAAACTCAAAACCAGCCAGAAATATCTTGTAATCTCTTCTGCTTCACCTGTAATTTGTCTCATGCTGGCAGCAAGGGAAACCGTCTGCCTTTGTCAAGATCAAAACTGCCACATGGCCATCAAAAATGGCCATGTGATGTCAGCTTTTGTTAACCCTGTCTCTCTCCCCTTTGCTTTCCCTCTCCAGATTGTTGCAGAGGGACAGATGTGTCTTCATCCTCCTGCAGCCTTCTTTTTCCCCTGGCACATCTCCTGCCATTTGGAGGTACCCTGGTTGAAAGGACAGGGAGAGCCAGCACCAGCAGGCAGCAGAATGGGTTCTGGACCCCCTTCCACACTAAGGTGGAGCCAAACTCAGGGTTGAGGCACAGGTCAATTGGGGGGGTGAGGGGGA
>VYZR01024844.1:11950-42916 GCA_013400675.1 Oxylabes madagascariensis
CCTACCATTAAATCAAGACACATTCAGGTCTAAAACCTTCATCTGGAGCCAGAATTCTATGTGGTAACATTTTAAACCGAATGCAGGAATAACTCTCCTCTCATTTTCTAAGCTATGTTGGTCCAAAACCTGAACATCAGCTGAAAACTGAAAAATTCAGAAACAACCTCAAAGTCAACAGCATCCCAGCAGCATAAATCCAGTATGCAGATGAGACTTAGATCATAACTCCTGCAGATTTCTCTTGTGGCACAAAAATGTTACTCAGCNCATCCCTGAAAGTCAGTATGCCGTACTTTTTCCACTTGAGAAATAATGGCAACACAACCGATTACCAGATAGTTTACTCAGTGTTGTGCCATTATTTCTCAAGTGGAAAAAGTACGGCATACTGACTTTCAGGGATGCACTAAAATGCCTCAAAGTTTGTGCTAGAGCAAGAGAAAAACCCCCTTGATTTATAGACCTGCACATTAACAAGTGCCTCTTTCTTGTTACTCTCTCTCTGCCTTCCATTTAGCGTTCATGTTACTGGAGTTGGATTTCCTCTAGGCCTGCGCCCTATTCAGGGACTGCATTACTGCCCCAATTCCACTGGAGATTCCATTTCCAGAATCCTGCCAAGCTGGCAATATGGTTCCTGAGAGACTACTTTGCCTGACATGCAGTAAGCTATTTATTGACACACCACCGTTCCCATTCAGTTCTGTACCTAAGCACTGAACTGGATAGCAGTTCCATATGTTGGATCTGTTACACTTCTCTGGAAAATTATATTACTTTGGGTAAATAAAAAGCTAAGAGCAGCAGGAAAAATATCATAAAAATGCAGCTGAATTTGTTTCATCCTGCCTCCATCAGCAAATTTGGTCTATGACCTCTGCATATGAGTCATGCAAGTGCTTTAAAACTTGCAGTGATTTATATTTTCAGGATAGGAAGTTCAAGGCTTATATTTCTGTTCCCCTACCATACATTATTTTTCTTTATACACAATTTCTTGATAATTATCTATCTAAAATATATGGGCATTTTTTTTTCTACTTTGTGGTGCATATTAACCAAAACCATTCATCTCAATAACCATTCTCTGGGTTCTTGGCAGAGTAGAGCTAAATGTGTAGGTTATTCCTGGAACCATACTAGGCTGATGCTCTCATCATAGTTTTAGTCATGGAAACCGGCTTCTACCAAGACAGGCATTGTTTTCTAAAAAGGAAATTCCTGGCATATCTGTCAGAAATGAGGAGTAATAGGGTACACCAGTTAAAAATGTAATATTTGCATAGGGCTGTTCATTCGAAGGCTTTAGTCTGATCTACAAATCAAGTGATGCTTTTTGGAGCTTTGGGATCCTGCTGAGAAACCACTCTCTGTATTCACAGACCCTCTTCAGCACAGCTTTGCTCCATGAGACTTACCTTTGTAACTGCGCAACAAGTTCTCTTCAACCTTTGAAGAGAACTACCAAAAGAACGGAGTGCTGAGTTTCTCCAAGCATTATTAGCGGGGCTTTCGCAACCACAAACCTGTGTTTTCCATGGCCTATTTGACCTTTACCACAACACTTGCAAGGTTAGCAGGAAGGTCTCACTGCACGAAAAGGGATAATTTGCTTCCCTTGTGATTCAGGCCCATGAGAACCACAGTGCAGCTCTAGCCATGGATATGTGACTTTCCCATGTAGGGACCTACTCTGAATGGCTGTATTGGTGAGCTGCCACTGACTAAGCGCTCTTTGCCTCACTCCTGCAAAATTTAACGAAGAGTCCTTTCATTGAATAATGGTGTAGGAATCTATTTCCACAGATATTCTTTGCAGCTCTGTGTCTTCAGCACTTGCCTCTATAGGAAATTTCATGACAGCAAAAGCAAAGTGTCTCACTCATCAGAGTCTGGGGAGTTTGTGGGACACTGGTGTTTATCCTCTTTGCTCTCTTGGACTCGTCCTGCCCAGACAATGAGAACTTTTTCATCTCATCTCTCTAGAGTACTAACAGAGATCAATAGTTCTGCTTTATCTAATGGAAAATNATTAAGGGTTTGCTTTCTTCTTCCTAAGCAACCACAGCTATGAATCATGTGTTGGCAGCTTTATTTAGATGGAAAGCTGTGCTCATCCCTGGGAAGCCTTGCTTTAAAACAATTTTCTGTAACATTCAGACTTCAGTTGATCTTTCAACTAATTTCAAGTCTGAATGAGTTAAAACACAGGTGAAGTTTCCCTTCTGAATGATCAACTCAAGCACAAAAGCTGACCTGACAGATCTGGATCAGTTTTAGAAGTCAGCTGCAGAATGTTACATAAGTGAACAAGTTAATCCTAACCCGGGACCTGAAAGCTTCTGTTTTTCTTCAAATGTTTCTATTTTCATTAGTACTACAGGGCATGTCAGGCGAATCCTGCCCTTTGTTACTTGTGCAGCCCGATTGCAATTAAGATAACAAGTCTGCTGTAGTACAGGATGGTGTCCAAACCCTTTTCATAGCTGTGGTTGCTTAGGAAGAAGAAAGCAAACCCTTAATTTGTCACTGAGGTAAGCATTTATCAACTGTGGGCACAAAGGAAGGTCAACACATCTCTGCTGTTTCAGAACTACAATGGCACTTTAAGCCTCCTGATACCACTTTGATGCAGACAATGGCCATTATCGCTATTTCATGAATATGAAAACAGACACAAAGGGAAAAAAAAAGAAAGAGAATTTGCATGCAGCCTCAGAACAGAACAGGATTAGTGCTCAGGGGCTGCTGGCTCCCAGGCACAGGCTCAGTCCCCTTCAGCAGCAGTCCCCCACATGCATCACTGTCACCCACATCACTCTCCTCTCACCCACTGTCCTGATTCAAGCTGGTCACCTCCTCAATGCTGCTCTCACCTTGTCCATCTCCCCTTCCAAGGCACGTGTTTGTTATCACCTTTTCAATCCCCCACTCTAGGGCTGCTCCTGCCACTTCCTCCCCACGGCTTCCCCCTTCTCCACCCTACAGCAGCAGGCATAGAGCCAGAGTTGTTATGTCCAAGTGATCTTGTTCTCCAGATGCCACAGGGAGCAGAACCAGATAGGTAAATGATGAAAAACAGTGCCCCATGCTGCCAATCTAATTTATCATATTTTGAATGCAGGTATTAAAAATATGAAAATTATTATTGACTCTCTCTCATCCCACTTAGTGGCACCTTAGACTGACTGAACTTTGCCTTAGAAATCTGTTTCCAGAGTTAACTGCTGATTCTTCCTTACATTCTTGATTGAGTATTTCTCACCATAATCTCCAGCCATCCCTGTTCCCTGTAAAACATTTCTTCCTGTCCATTTCTGAAAAGTCATTAAACAATATAAGGAAGAGAATATGATAGTCTGTGCTTCTAGAAACCAGCAGAACCAAATTCAAATGCACTGCACAGGCAAAAGAAAATATTTCCTGGATCAATCAAGGCTTAGTGCAAGAAAGGGAAGACGTTGCCTTTAATAGTCAGAGGAATCTACCACCTTGTGAAAGAGCACGAGGCAGCCAAGCCGTGCTGAAGAGCAAACAGGAAATTCTCAGTGCCTGGGCCCCGGCACAGCAAACCTGTGTGTTTATATCGTTACAGCTACCAGGCCAGAGCTGTGCCCCACCACTGCAGCACCTGCATGCAAATGCAGCAGCATCAGCTCAGGGGCTCCGAAGGGAACCACTTGCCATAAGTAAATGCACTTTGACAGCAGCTCCTAATAAGAGGAAGAAAATGAGGGAGAGAAAGAAAAGTGATAGGAGACAAAAGGACTTTATAAAACAGGGCTTTATTGCTTTCATTTGCAGCATTTTCCCTTTGTTCTGTTGAGTCTTCCAATTCCAGATACTGCACAAAAGAGATACCTGTCTAAAAAAGTTTATTTCAATCTGAAACTGACTTGCAAGATGCTTCGCTAATTCAACAGCCCATTATCAGGAGTAACAATGAGCTACCTCTAATTAATTTGGTGCAGTCTTTGCTTCTGATACCAATCAAATCAATATTAATAGGGAGTTTGTGCTCTCTCATTACAGCATAAAATGGGTACCAATCTTCTCATGAAGATTTTTGGACCATAAACTGTGTTTGAGGTCAGCGTAGCTGGCTTCTTCCCACACCGTTTTTTTCAACCAGGATGGAAAAAAATATATAATGATGTGCTATTTAGTACCTGGATAAAAATCTACTTTCAGGCTGCCTACACCGAAAGACTGAAACCAGTTCAATATGAAGAAATCTCAGTCTAAGAAAATAAAGACTTTAGTAGCTTGCAGAGCTCAAATTAAACACTTAAATAGGTAACACTAGATATTTCTCATGCTGCCTCACATTTCTCTATTTTTATCTGCAGGATCAGGCATGCTAGAGAGGGAGGCCTGGTAAGAATTGCCTCAGCCATCATTCTTGGTTACTTACATCTGTGGTCAATTTTCCACACTTTCTTCCATAAAAGGTAAACGAGGCACTGTACTTGCAACAGGATAATCTAAACAATATGAACAATGTTACTGTTGAAGACCATCTGGCTCATCAAGCACAGCTCCAGACTTTTAACTCCTTGAATAAAGTGTGGAACCCCGCAGCGTTTTTTTTTTTTTTTTGGTTTTTTTTTTTGGTTTTTTTTTTTTTTGTTTTTTTGTTTTTTTTTTTTTTTTTTTTTTTTTTTTTTTTTTTTTTTTTTTTTTTTTTTTTTTTTTTGTTTTTGGTTTTGGGTTTTTTTGGTTTTTTTTTGATTTTTTTTTTTTTTAATCCAAAATTCATTTTTAAAATGGTAAAAGTAGAGGTCCTGGAGACATAAGGGATTCAGACAGGGAGAAAATTCAGTTCCTGGTTTTATGCTTTTTGTATCTTATGTATGTTGCAATACAGGCTACAGACAAACACTCAGACGTCAAATTTTTCTATAAAAAAAGCCCTCCATGCGTAACTGATATGTGTGGGGTTGGCGTTTCAGAGGGGACAAAAGAGGGTTAAGTATTTCATAATTCACTTCAACTTAATGGCCTGATTCTGCCACTTCTTAAAAGGTAATAAAAGTGAAAGAAGGGTCACCAGGAATTAGAGGAAAATGGGGGGGAGGAATAAGGGTGAATGTGACCAAAGAAGGCTTTTGCTAATTGTACACACAATTTCTTATCTGTAGATAAATTAACAAGTCTCCGGGAGAAAAAACGCGAAAGCAGCGTAGGAACAAAACAACCTGGAAGAGGGCGAGGCAGCAGGGAGGGGAACACAGCGATCCCCAAAGTCCGAAGAGCAGGGGAAGCACTGGAGCTGCCTGTCCTCCAGAGGCCAGAGCCTGGCTCTGTGCCTCAGTTTCCCCAGGGGACTCGGAGAGCAGTGCGGGGGCTCTCCTCAGCTCCGTGAGGCTCTGCAGCCAGCTCACAGCTTACAGCACAACAGACACACAGGAGTTAAATGTTCTTACGCTTCTAAAAGGCCACAGGCTTCAAAACACGCTTGTTTTTCAAGTGAGCAACAGAAAGAATTAGATTTTGTCACGGGTCTTTGTTCAGTTTTCGCTCAGCTCCGTGATTTCTCAATTCTGTGACTTCTCTGTGCACAGAGCGAGTTAAAAAGCCCCGTAAGCATTGGCTGTAACAGGGCAGGGTTTTGGTCCTCAAGAGGGTTGTTATCCTCCAAAGAAGTTTTAATGACATTATAAAAAACAAAACAAAACAAAACAATAAAAACATCCAAAACAAAACCCAAAAACCCGCAACAAACTGGTTGTTGAAATACTTCAATGCTTTTTATTTAATTTCTAAACATATTTTTGGAAAGGAAAGCAGAGAAAATGAATTAGAGCATAGCTGGATTTTTTCTTTTTGTGTAAACACAAAAGTTAATTTTTATATTCAGCGGTTCCTTGCTTTAAATTCTGTATCTTGCTTTAACTAGAAACATCAGACTATGTGATTTCTAGGTAGAGCACACACAGGGCTGAACCTTCCCCTACAGTAAGTTCTTCCGGCCACTCCCAAAAACATGTGCCCACAACCCTGTTTCAAAGTCTACTCTAGTTTAGATCTAATTTTCATTGAAGCTATTATATCATAAGCCCACTGCAATATGTACTGACATACATATGCTGAATTCTTGGCTTAAAAAATCACTTTAAGATGCAAGAAGGACTTTTAAAAATTATTTTTAAAGAAATTGTATTTAATATATGCTCATGACTCATCAATTAAAAAAAAAAAAAAAGCAATGTTACAGCAAGCAAGATCAGGCAGTTTTATGATTAATGGGGTCAAGAAGTTAGAATTCATGTTTAAAACTTTGGTTGCTCACACTAAATGAATTAACCCTATCTATCGAGCATCAGGTGCCAAAAAACAATGCAAAATTTCAGAAAGAAGCAATCTTATGTTACAAAACACTTTTGTTCGGTGTGTGTTCCTTCCCTTCAAAAACAGAGCACCAGATTTCACCCATTTATCAAGAGATTCTCTGGGTGTAACTCTTGCAAAACAAATCTGGCTTTGAAGCATGAGATTAAGTTAGAGTACAATGTGTAACCTAGGCATGCTCTAATGGCTACTTTGCTGCAAAAGCATCCTGTTTTCTGCTGTACCAATTGAAAGCCCCTTTCCTCCTACTTAAGCTAGTATTAGGATTTGAAAAATGAAAACAGAAGTCATTTGATCAACATGGAATCTGCTGCCGAAACCTCCCATGTGTTCATGACAACGGCGGTTACAAAATTACATTGTAGCTCTGAGAAAAATCATTCCGTTAAATTTATTTTGCTGCTAACTCGACTGAGTGCTCATGATAGTGAGCATCAAATGCTCTGTAAGCAGCTCCTGGATTTTAACTAAGAGCATTCCACAGGAATAATGCTAACACGTGCTGAGTAATAAACATATAAGCACTAAAGCTGTCCTGTAAAGCCTTAAATTACATGCTCCACTGCATTGGATTTAAATCCTAGAAGACACTGGCACCAATTGCTGGGATTACAACTTTCAATTAAACCTAGAACTAAATTACTGGATTTCAAACCATTTCTTTAATCCACATCTGTCTGCTAAGCCTTTCATCACATTCACACTTAATAACCCTTAACATTTTTCATCGAGAAAGCTCAAAGGTTCTTCCAAATTTAATCCCCGTCACCACACCACTTCACACATCTGGAAACTGAGGCATACAATAATTAAAAATACCAAACTAATGCAAAAACCTGTGCTGTGGCCACTGCTTTTGAAAGGGGCAATTGCACCTTGATCCAAACTTGTTGATCAATCTCACTCCCACATGATCATCAGCTCTTGTGCAAGTATCCACATGGCCTTATGGTAAATTATGCCAGGGAAGAGCTTCACATCAAAACTGAGGGGTGAAAGGAATTACATGCATGTAAATTAACACAGCCGAGTCTGTAGCCATTATTTATGAGGCACCTTTAGGTGGGCATCTTTCCAGACTTGGTAACAGAATGCTATATTGACGCAGCACAACAAAAGTCTACAGCTGCCTTTGAAAACCTCAGTCATGTTTCCATCTAATTGAAAAAGATAAGAAAACAAAACCAAAATAATTTTTTCCCCCTGATTCAGGCCTGTTCTCTATTTTAAAAAGTAGTTAATTGCTTTTCTAAATAATGTTTAGCTTCCTCAGACTAAATCTCACCAAGAAGCATTTGGCCAACTTCATAAAAATTTCATATACCAAAATATTCAGATTGTCGTAAAACCTTACGCCTATATTCTTGTCCACACCACAGCTGAAGAACTGCATGGATGCTGTGCATGGTGGAAAACTAAGACACAGGAATGCTTTGCACCTGCATTTCCACACCTGGAGTGCTGTGCCCAGTTCTGGGCCACAAAGGTGCTTACAATGACCTGGAGCTTCTCTCATCAGGACGAGATCCAAAGTCCCAAAGCTCTGATGCACTCAGAGATTCTCCAACTCAGAAATGCTCAGAACTGGAGAACAGGAGCACAGAACAGGACAAAGAATCTGCTCAGCCATGCATACCCTCAACTGCTCTCTACATGCACAGACATCAAACAACTAATTCAAATTAAAGAAATCTAAGCCACATGCATATGCACAAACACCTCATTCCCTTCCTGCACTCCTACAAAGAATTAGATTCATTTAGTATCCAGGTAAAAAGTAGTCTCTATTGGACAAATATTCTCTGGGCATAAGGTCGGTCACAAATCAAAATTATTGAGAATGACTCTGTCTTTCATCTAATGTTTGATATATTTCATTAGGTATATTGAAATCCTTGTACACACCAAGAAGTAAGTGGCCTGAATATTTTGAGAAGTGTGAAGCAAACAAGTATCACTTCTGAGGAAAAAATGATCCTCTCCTTCTCTGGTTGTCATTACAAAAGTAGTAATGGTAGTTGTTTCCTGCAGATGAAATCCCTGAAACTGCACGTTCTAGTCCATACTCTGTAGTAACTGCTTTGAAGCAAAAATAAAAATGCTTAGGTTGCTGCTTCTTGTGCATAGGTTTCCATGTCAGTAACAACGCAGTACTTTCAAAGCCTAAAGAACAAAAACACAAGGAGGACTCTGCTAAACATAAAATCCCTTACAGTGCCTGGGTGAAACAACTGAAGAAAACCGCTGCAGCTGCTTGTACTGTCTCTAGGTTTTGGCATTCATTATTTAACTTCAGTGGAAACTGTTCAGCCTTGAAGTAGACTGACTCATGCACTTTAACTTCCAATTTCCTGCAAACAATCCATTAGTTTTTGGCAAGTTTCATACTGCACAAAACTTCCCTGAAAAGGGCAGCTCCCAAACTCTTCTGATTTCAACAGCGTTTTTTGAGTTTATTGAAAGTAGAACTTATACTCATGCCCTTAACAAAACTGTGATCCCCACCTGAAGATGTCTGACATGCTTCTCAAAGGTAGATGAATGACTTTGCTCAGAAAGGTTCTCTCCAAATGTACTTGTGACAAATCCTACTGGGCTCTACTATATGGGCATTTCTCAGAGAACGCGAGCTGAGTTTAGATGTGCCCTGTTTTACCTGACAAGGAAAGCAAAAGAAATATTCGCATACTACCTACACCTCTCCCAAAAGTGCACTACCTACCTCCTACACTTCTCTGCTTTTATAACAGCTGAAATGAGCTACATGATAAGTAAATGCTAATTCCATCATTTGTAGCTACAATGGTTTTAAAATTTACCATTCCCTTCAAATATTTTGTTGCCAAGTGGAATCTGAAATATGTCAGTAACTCCGAATGGAAAATAACTGTGGTATCTCCATCGCCACCAGCTGGTAACCACAGATAAATGTGGTCTAGTAAGCAGGGACTAGTAAAATAATTCTTCCATCCCCAGGATGCAATTATTTAAAAATGAGAAAAGAGATGAAAGCATCAATATAAATACATGTGCATACAGCTTTCAAAGTACTCAGTGGGATTCCAAATCTCCAGTTCAGCTGACACAGTAGAAGAGCTTTCTGTGGTAAAATTAATTTTTTTAATCTGTGCACCTTGCAGAGTGTGGTGCTGGAATCTTGTGTTCATTCACATTCTAAAAAACAGCAGCACAGATTTTCTCACCTCAGCATATCAAATCTCCATCTACACAAGGCAATCATAAATAGGTTGCACAGTTCCGTAGTTTTCATGTTCATTCAGGTCCATAGCCCTCTCTCCTGGGACTGTCAGCAAGTACAATTTAATAACTGAGATCTGCAAAAGGCCCCACTCTTTACAAGAACTGACCCCATCTCATCCAAGGGATTTCACTTAAGTGATACAACCATCAAATGGGCAGTGGCCACCGTGGGAAAGTCCATATGCAACAATCTAGGCAAGGTGGTCTAGTAGCAAAGAAGTTTACCAAACCTAGAAGCAAGCTCTAGAATGCTTTGAAAGACATGTTTTCAAGTATTTAAAAATACCTTGTGACTACCAGAGGACTTTACACATTGTGGGAACTTAAGTGGCTATTGCTGTGGAACATAAGCACCTAGATCTGCTATGTTATTTGGGTATTCAAAAGTCACCCACCAACTCTACAGGTGCAAGCATTCCAGCTGGGAAAGTCCAACAGGTGTTTAATTCCCTACTGCAGTACATGAACACCAGCATAAACCTGATTCAAACAGCAGGTGCTTATTTCTCAGCTTCCTTTCCCAAGCTAGACTGTGCACAGGTATTTCCATTGTAAATATGATACACAAAGATGGCAGAGCAAAGCTGTAATAATTATTGCTTACTGCTGAGGGTACCTCATTTTCTGCAAAATTATGTGATGTTTCATAGCAACTCTAAGTTTGTATTATTTCTTGGAATGTGTGTTGCTCTCCTCCACCTCAGAAAGAACTCTCTCCTACCTTGCTGAAGCCCCTGGGAAGTATCCCCAAAGACTGTTTAAATGCTCAATTAGCACAAGCCTAACCCCTTTCTTTCATTCATTCTTTCTTCCTGGTTTTGTTTTTTTTTTAATAGTCTCTCATTTCCTCACTTTTAAAAATGTGCAATTTCTTGCAGCTCTACTTGAGGTTCAGTCTGCCAGATCCATTCCCTCTTTGCACTTCCAAGCCTTAGCAGAGAACATGCCTGATTTAGTCCTTAAGCTCTGCCTACTCTGACATGTTCCATGTATGCACCTCTTTGAGCACATGAATGGTTTCTTGACTTGCCTCCTTGACTTGTCTTCTTGCACGCTCTTTGTTAGGTGGGGAATTAAGTGGTTTGTCAGGCTGATCCCAAGTGCTTAGCATCTGAACAGTGTGAAGTTTTACTCCACTGAGTAAGAAAACACTTCCCAGACCTTCATCTCTCTAGCCAGGCTAGCTGCCTACATACAACTCTACTTCCCTGACAAAAGAATAAAATTTACACACATTCTTATCTCCCTGGGATTTATGACTGGAACTGGAGACCGATGGTTTGAACTGGGGAAGCAAATGAAGCAGAGCTGGTACACCAGTCATCCAGGGGTTAAGCTAATTTGTTAGTGCCCTTGCTGTTTCTTGCTGCTGTCAGTCACGGTGCATCCACTCTTTAAATTCTGAAAAGAACACCGACCTTTAATCTGTGGTATTAGCTCCTTTGACAAAATGGAAGATTATGTCTTTCTCCCATAAACCTTCATGTGCAGCTTAGCCAGCTTCCATCTGGCCTGGCTAATTAAATTTAAGTTAACATTAAGTTAAGAGCCAGCTCCAGCCCACCGACCTTCTATTCTGCAATGGCAGATTTATTAATTGGCTGAACTTTTTGAGTATTTAGTACCAATTTTTGATTACTTTCATTTTCTTCGCTCTCTCATGAAAACAGGGAAATATTTTTCAAGACATATTTGCATCATTTCAGTTCAGAAACACAAAACACCAAGACATGCTACTAAGATTCTGAGCAGCCATGAAACTATATCAGGTTTTTTTCTTCTGTATTTGACATGTTAATAAAGTACCATCATAACAGTGTGAAGGATCTACCTATTATGCACAAGATGTGGAATCACTGCAGCTGTACACTTTAAGCTGGCCCTGACCCACAATCTGGCCCTATATGTACTAAAACTACAGCCAGTTGTTGTATTCCTTATTCAGTCAAAACTTTCTTTGACCCTAATGGGCATTCTGTCTGAATGAAGAACAAAGGGATTACATCTAATATGGGGAGCTACTAATTAGAATCATGCCTCCAGCTAACTTTTGATAAAATTCATTTGTAAAAATGAAAATACAAAGAATTTACAATGTCAAAATGTTGCTTTGCACTGTTTTAACATTAACTCTATGTTATTCACTGTATGTATTTCACTGTATATACCATTAGATGTCAGAGACGAAAACTATACACTTCAAGACTTTTAAAATAAATAACACAGCAAAGTTAGATTTATCATTTTTTTAAACATCTGACATTACTTTGAGAAAGACTGTTATTAAGTAAAACATCTTAAACCTCTTAACCAAACCTTCCTTCTTTGGGATAGAGTCAAAGATCACATTAAGAAATGTTATTTCTTCATATATCTATTTAATGTAATTCCTGCTGCTACTGTATGTAAAGTGTATTTAAAAATTCAAACCCCAGGAAACTTCTACCTCGTTCACATATAAAAACCAACCAGCCAACCAACCCCAACCAGTTCAAAGTTCAGTTTCATATAAAAATCTAAACTGTATCAGGACAGACATGAGAGAGTTAAAAAATGAACAAAAACTGTGAATGGCACAAAGCTGCCTAATGGAGCAAGATTAAATACAGAAATGAGAGGAGACCACTGCTCCCTTCCACTTCTTTGCCTGCAGAAGGTCACGAGTGAATCGATTCACCTTTTCTGTTTCAGTTGTCCAAGCAGATGGTGCAGGGAGAACAAACATTTCTCCTTTTCTGATCTCACCTTAAAATTCTCAGGTGTTCCAGTCAGATGAAGACGTTCTGTGTAAGGGCAAACTGTTAGCAGCTAATATTATCCTGGAAATAGACATGGGTAAGCAATTTGCTTCTAAGAGACTCTGAAAACAAAAATACTATTTTACAGGGTGCAAGACCAACATCAGACACAAAGCATTTCTGATTGTCTGTTTATAATACGGGGTTTTCTCATCAACTTATTCTGTTCTCTCCTTTGTCCATTAAATTATAATGACCTGTTTCCAAAAAAACCCCAAACAACCCAAACCAAAAAACCCCAACCCCTTCTCATTAAGCTTTCATTCTCTGTCCTATCTTCTGCCTCACTTACTTTACATTTCTGTTCTCACTGTGTACACCAACTCTGTTTATTTCGCCAGCTTACCCTGGGAATGCTGTTCTCCACAGAATCATTTCCTTTTACTTGGGCAAATGTCTGATAAAATCCACTGGGCTAACTCCTTCAAAAATGAAATACGAGACCCCAAATGCAATCTAAACGTACTGGTCTGATTCTAAGGCTAGACACGGTTTCCTGCTAAAGATTCAGTTCATTTTCAGAATACCAGGCGTGCACACAAGAACTGCTGAGCTTCATCCTGACGCAGCAGCCGATTCCTCAGGACTCGTTGCTGGCACTTGGGCTGCTCTCTGCTTTCCTCGTCAGCTGGAGCCACCTTGTGCCCTGCAGAGGAAAAACCACCTTCACATGCCGGCATCTACTGTGCCAGACAACTCCTGAAAAATATTTATTTGGGTTCTGCATGAACCGTTTCATTTGGGAGCAACCATGTCAAATCGGTTAAAGATGGTTTATTTGCGGGTAACTATTCCAAGTCAGTTAAAAATGAACAAAATAATAAAGCTGCAAATCAACTGGATGCTGATTGTTTTTTTTTTTTCCAATTCAACCCACCACTGCAGTAAGGTTTTACGAGCTATGCAAGACACTAAGTCACTTTGAACACTCGTGGTATAATGAGGAATACTACCACTATTTTCCAGTTTATTACGTGTCCTTATGATTGAGAATTATAACAAAGCAGTGACAAGAATGTGAGACCACAAGCTGCTGCAAGTTTTACTTTGCAGTCAAACAGCAAAGTCTCTTCCTCTGCAGTAATGAATTTGAATGCACAGCATAAAAATGTTTAAAAGTGCTGCAATTCAGATTTGGCCTCTAGCCATAAAATTAAAATGCAGCCTTCAAGCACGCTGAAGTCAGAGTCGAATTTTTTTGGTCTCATTATAAAATAGGGGTCACATGAATCAAATAGGTCTGGACATACTTCCAGAAGCTATTGGGGTAAATTCCGACTCGGGGCCAAATCTACCATATTCCTGTTCTTTTATTCTGACATGATCAATATCAAACATGTTGAGGAGATGAGGGTACTGAGCCAATAGATATTTCTTTTCCCTCTCAAAGCAAGAGTGATGTTCTTTATTCCAAGTGGGTAGGACAGATGTGATTGCATCTTCGAATAAAATTAATACTTATCATTTAAACACATGAGACCTGACATTTCTTCTTAAGCCTGAAAGCATAGGCCACAAAAAACCCCAAACAAACCACAAAATCCAAACCCTGAACTACACAGTTACAACAAAAAGTGTTCTGACCTTTTACCATTCTTCTTCTTCATGCACTCTGACGACAAGTTAGGCATATCATCTTTTGAATTCAGCACTGCAATACATTATACTGCATTTACTCTGAGCACTCTGACATTATCATTATCTTCTTTTGTGCTCAACAGCAACTGCAGCTCCTGTAATGCCATTATTGTAATTAAGAACAATCTGAACCATTGACAGCATTGCCTCATTTGCTCTAGAATCCCCTGTGCATTAGGGTTCTTCTAAACCAATATTTCACTATTAATAGTTTGCTACTTTAGAACTGCCTACGGTTAAAAAAAAAAAAAAGAAAAATTAGGTCTCAGCCTAACTCAATGGCCAAAGAAAAAACGTGCTAAGAAAAAAATAAATGAAAGGCTGTGCAGTGGCAAACTGTTAGACTTTTCTTTACATGTGCTGAAAATGGATTCACACCCTGCCAACCTATTCAGGCCGTTACCCAGGTGAGGAAGCCTACTTTGGCTTGCTTCAAAAGGACCACCTGTACAGATACAAAAGAAAACATCTCTTCTCCCACTCAATGTACCCAAAGTACTTCTCTGTCTAAACTCTCCCTTTCATTAATCCAGCTCACCGTTGGATAAGTAGGACATGGCAGTTTAGGCATTCTTGTCTGGGAAATTCTGACCTTAACTCCCGGTCCTGCAGCACATGTGCTCTGTAGGCTGCCTGCACCCCGTCCATGTGCTTGCTGAGGGTGATACCTGCCTGTCCCTGGGCCAGGAAGGTGCTCAGCCATGGCCCTGTGATCACCTAGCACCCAGCCTTTCACCCCTATGATTCCAGGGAAACAATCAACTATGGGCTGAAGAACTGCAGGTGCCACGGCAGGACAGCACTGACACATTAACATGCACCGCTTAGAATCCAGAAAGCTCAGAAATGGCCCCACCATCAGAAGCAACTCCAATTTTCCCTCTGCAGGAAATGAGAAGCTGGAGTGCTAAATCCTAACAGAAAAGAACCCAGCACCTACATGCTGTCTGAAAAGGGACCATTGCCGCTAACATGGAGTTTCAGGTACTTTCGGTAGCTGTGAACATGGGAAAGCATCGTATGAAAATGACCAAAGAAACGTGGCTAGTGGGAAAGAGCTGATAACTCCCAAGGGGATTTGGATAGATGTGGCGGACTTTTTCTTCCTGTGAACACATATTCCATTTTAAAAATTATGAACTTTATGATAATGTTTAGGCTACATTTGGAATTTTTTATTCTTTCAAAGCTTTTGCAGTGTGAGATTGTAATTTTATGTCTGGGAAATCACTACTGGGCTGGAGCTGCTTCTCTCTCCATCTCGCCCTTCAGTCTCTGCCCAGAGCTTCTGATGGGGAACAGTGCTCACTGACAATTGTTGCACCCCTTTCCTCCTAAAGTCCCTTTTCACAAGTGGGATTTCATAGGTTTCACTATGAATAAAGGCTGCTACCACCCATCACTGAGTCAGTGACACAGACTGCTCTACCACTGCACTGGAAGGGCAAAGAACAGGAGCAGCTCTATGCTGAGCAGGAATCAGAGAAGCCAGAGGGACTTAACCATGACTGCAGCTACCAAGAATGACTCACAGAAATTCATATTCCAGGTGTTTTCTTTCACAAAAATAATTATCTAAGAAAAAGTAACATATTGTCAACCATGGTACACTGTGTGCTGCTTCACACAAAGATCAGTAAGAAGTCAGGAAGAGAAGTGCAGAGATTAAAAGGAAAGCAGTATTGCTAAGTCAGGACCTATGAGCTCTCTAATTTTGTATTAAATCCACATATATATGATAAGAACATTTCATAGCACCGCATGCAATTATTTCACATGGACTACTACAAAACTGAAAGGAAACCAGAGCATTTGGGAAACTGTAGAGCCTTGTTATTCCACCCTGCAATTCTTTAATATTTTGAGAAAGATCACTGCTTGATGAACAGTGGCACAGTCTAGAGTCAGGTGCAGGATTTGGGTGAACAGATGGTGGCTAATCTTCCTAACACAGCTCTGCCAGTACAACTCACTCTTGACCAGTCACATCCCTGTTTTTTTTCTGGCCCTTGGTCTTCTCTGGCCTGAGCACAGCTTTTCAAGGGGCAGTTGCAGAATAGGCTAAGGATTCACAAAAGGCTATTGATCTGATTTTGCTTTTGGCCCAAGATATCTTTTGTCTTTCAGTTGGGTCACTAAAGTGAATTAACTCACCGGTGCACTCAATACACATATACACACCCAAATCCAACAGGGACAAGAGTATTCAAGCCAAATAATGTTATCTATTAGTATTAGCACACCAAGCAGAAAATGCATGATGATACATGTAGAGAGCAAGGCTTTGCTACTCAGTGCTCCAACACAGCCACATACTCCAAAGCAGCACAGGAACTACTACGAGCTGGAGAAGGCATACAGAACACACAGAGGGCAAGCTACGCCTTCAGCCCCACATTTGGAAGAGCTGCAAGAGAAAATGTGAAGCGCTGCAAAATATCCTGCCTTGCAGCTCATCCTCTCTTCAAGCAAAATGGCCTAACACTGCTTCCAGCACAGCGCTGACTGCACCACCTGCAGCGTCAACTGGCTTTCAGGACGTCCCCTTTTCGGGCAGGCAGCAGTTTAGCTGATCAAACAGCTTATCATTAGGGATACAACAACAACAACAACTGTTTTTGAATAGGAACTGGTGTGGGGAGGAAAAGGAACAGGACAGAAGCACTGATGAAAAAGCAACACGATTTCAGGTACACCTCAACCACTGATTTTCTAAAGTTTCACTTCACAAAGAACTGTGTCCCTGCAACTGCTGATTTCACCCCCAGCAACACCAGCATTTTGCTGAAAAAGACTGCAGAACTCTGGACTAAGTTATTAGGAAGCACTTGATCTCAGATACAATGACATAACAAATGAACTGGACTGTCCTTATCCTAATCTCTGTGAGAAAGGCAGAGAGCCCAGTATTAAACTATTTGGTCTGCAGGGCATCATTTAATGTTTGTGAAAGGCATTAAAGAAAGAAAATAAAAATTAGGATACATCCCAGAGGTTCTGTCCAAGGGAGACTTCCAGAAGCACAGACCTGTACTTACAGGAAGCTGCCTTCAAGGTGAGGGGTTTCAGAAGACGTAAAGCCCACAAGCAGTAATCAAATCCAGCGAGAACTTTTCTCCTGGCCAGAGCCTTGGTTTTTAGCAACTCTCTTACTTTCAGGGCAGATTCCTTTAAATGCTACTCGAAACATCAGAGTTCTAAAGCTCCAGATTCTCTTGACAGCCAACTCAGTTCACTGAGGATGAAAACTTCATCCTTAGTTGAGTACCTCATATTTATTTCACAGCATTACTTGATTATATCCACCTTCACTCTGCAAACTGGATACATGTTTTTACGAGGATGATCTAAGGGAATCTGGAGATGTAGAGAAAAAAATAGCACTGAAAAAAGGGTGCATCAGTCTGAGCTCGTCCCTGGAGCCATTTTTGGGTTTGTTTTTTTTTTTTCTTTTCCATGGCTCCATCCTGTAATCTGAAAGCATTGGAGGGCTCTTCAACCACTTGTTCAATGCATGTTTAGTTTTAGCTGAAACCGCAGCTCAGATGATGAAGGAATTATTTAAATGGGAAAAAGTCAGGAAATAAAAGGCATACTTCTACAGCAGCTGACTTACCCATGTAATTTAGGCTGCTTTTGCAAGTCAAATGTAAAGATGGAATCCAGTGGATCTACTGCCCTCTTGCAGGTAGTCAGAGAACGGTGGAATTCATGGCTGTTTTGGGTCAGGAGATCAAAGCCCAGGGCCCTGGTACCTGCCAGAAATGCCTTCTTGACAATACAAACAGGGGAGGACAAACCAACAGAATTTTGTATAAGCTTTGTAACAGCTTCACAAACCTAACAGACGTCACAAACAGGTTATTTTATGATTTCTGAACACAAAATGTCTGCAATGGCCTAAGTGATTCACAAGTGGGCCTCTGAAGACACTGGAGACAGGCAAGATCCACTCAGCCCCACTTTTAGCCCCTCCCCCCCATTCCTTTTAAAAAACGTTTCTGGCATCCAAAACATCCCATGGCAGTAAGTTTCAGAAACTGATCATGCACAGCCTGGCTCTGTGTTCCCTTCACACACATCCCCTCACTGCATGCACAGCTCCAGTGAGACACCACCACGGGCTCCTCTGCCTCCCCTCCGGCACACAACAGGTCGGCAGTGCTGTGCTTTGTGCTCATCTCAATACTGGCAGCACAATCCCATCTCCAGTGTGATCTCAGCCCTCTGCACCGGCTGGGAGGCACTCACATAAAGCAGGCATGCATACACTCAGCTCTACCATGACAGCGTAACTCTGGATATACACTCAATAACCTGTCTGGCAAAAAAAGCTGGCACCTGGGACTCACACGTTCCTGCAGATTTGCGTTGTACGTGGACAACACATGGACTGAGCACAACTGGACTGGGCCCTGCATGATTATTTGGTTGAAACAATGAACTTTTTAGAATAAATTTAGGATTATCTTTCACTTTTGAGATTCAGAAACGCATTCACAATATTTTCATGTCTTTCTCTGAACCAACTGCAGCCAGAGGCTATTAAAAAGGGGGATGGATAAAGAAAACCCCAACCAGGCAGAGCTTGGCTGGACAGATGCTGGACAGATGCCAAACAGCCCCAAGCAGGGCAGAGCTGTCATTCACATTCGTACCCGGGAGCTGCATCTGCAAGGCCAGCCCAAGCAACAGGTGGGTGTTCAGCTTTCAGAGGCAATTCTATTCCTTCCTTCCACCACCACAGCTCAGGCCTCCCCTGATATCCCCTGCCAACTGGGCCTCAAAGCACACAAACAGCACCGTGGTGCTGTCCTCCTGGGGAGCTTCTCTCCTACTGCACATGTGCTCAGAAGCCTTGAAGCAGTGAAATGACAACGAACAAAGTGGACCTCCCTCTATTCTGCTGTTTGTCCATGTTCCTTCCACAGAACAGAAGTATTTTATCTACTCAAGAGAACTTGCTCCTAGGCAATAATTCCCTCAATGGTGATGCTAATGGGTTTTGTCCAGCATCAGCCCTGCAGCTCTCTGTAACAGGCCTGTGGCAGCACATCAGGGACACAGAAATGTGTGGCACAGAACATAGGGAAAAGATTCTCAGCACATTCCAGGTGCTGTGCAGTGAGGTTAGTGGTGAAACACGTTAATGTCAGACAGCAAAACCAGCTGCTCAGCTACTCTGATGGCACTAGAAGGCCTAGGGTTGATGTACTGATACGCTGCAGTGAAAGGCAGAATGTGAAAAGCATTGATAAGTGACAATCAAGCCTTGCCCATGTCTTCTTTTGCACAGGAGACACCACATGCCATCCTCTAAATACCAGAATGCAATGAGCACTCTCATCATTCATGCCATACATTAGCAAATATGACGGTAGGACACAGATCAGTCCTTCCTGCTTATTTTAAATACATAATATAATATAATATAAGCTCCTGCTTATATTAAATACAGCATCAGGGAAGAGCAGGAGAAGAGAAAAGCCTGCAGAGCATTTCAGCCAGCCCAGAATCTCTCGCACTAGAAACAGACAAGCACTAGCTCCTACTGACACAAAAACTAGTCATTTGCAATTGTTGTGCGGTAAGTTGCAGAAACAGGCCCAAAGAAAATGAGTCAATTAAAATCTAGCAGAACACTTCTCGTACACCAAGAAATAAATTTATTTCATAGGAAAAGGCCCAGAGCAAGAAAACCAAGGCATGATCTTTCTGTCAGTGAGTCACACAGAAAAGCATTTTACTCATGGATTGCAGAAAGACAAAAGTTTTACGTAAAACACCTGAAAAGCTTTCATCATCCTATATTTACTCTTACTTTGTATTCTTAAATTTTTCTGATTTCACATTATTCCGTAAAATACACAAAGTGAAGATTAAGAAAGTTAAGGCTTTTATCAAAAACCACCAGAATTTACAATATTTTACACTGTTTTTCATACTCTTCCCACACAGAGAGGCATACTGCCTACTGTGACCCCACATACCAAAATTAAATCAAAACAAGACATACACAAAAAGAAGAAATAAGTGGAGGACAGCAGAAAATTCATTCTTTCTCCTGCCCAAATAAACAAGTCAGAAGAGCAGTCAAATTACTGAAATTGATGTCACATCAATTGGAAAACTGACTAAGCCCATACAATTGCTCTCCACCAAATTCACGGGTCCAAGCTGTTTCCCATCTGCTTCTCTGCAATTTAAGCAATTCTGAACTTCACTCTCTGTTCCCAAATGTGTCAGATTTATCAGCATGTCAGAGACCAATTCTTTACATTCTCCACTAAGGTAAGCTATTAGGAGGAGCAAATTTTCTGTGTTTGTAATTGCCAGGCCAAGAAAATTCAAGGAGGACTATCACACATGACCTTACTAGCCTACCATGAAAAATTAATTAGATAACAATCTCCCACCCCCCCCCCCCCCCCTTTTTAAAAAGGCCATTCTGTTCTCTTCTTCCACGTGTTTAAAGACATATTTAGTACACAGTCCAGACTGTGTACTACAAGGAGGTTACAAAAAATCCAACTTGTGGGGGATTTTTGCTCATATGATGAACTTCCACCATATATCTGAGCTCCTGATAGATAAGGTCTGGGATCCTTCACTAGCATATATGGGGTGGCCAGGGTTGAAATGCCTTTCAGCAAAGAAAGGGATGGAACCTTACCAAAAACCACAAATAACTTTTGCACACCACAGTTCAGTTTGCAGACAGGCGATCAAATATTTTAGTCTTAGTTCACAATTCTCTCACTGCCTAAACAGCTAATTTAATCGATTCCAAACATACTTAATAATTTGTAATTTTGCTACTTTAACAGAATGTATACTCCATTTAATGATGCAGCTGCAGATGCTCTCACAGGAAGACCAAACTACGGTGTTCTCATCTTTGAATTGCACAACTGGTGATGTTACAAATGAGAACCAGACTAAGGCTCTACAGGACAGACGACAACATAAACAAATCTGAGCTCCAAATCCCAGGTTTTATCAAATACTCTCTAATATTTAATGGCAATGTATTTTCCATATTAACATATGTCTTATGGTATGACTAATCCCTGCTTACATCATGTGTGATATCTCAAGCATCTCATGTTACTCTTTTTGTTTTGGTCAATAATTTGTGTTCTGATATTAGAGAATTCATTTCACTTGTCTAGACTACCCTCACTCCTTCCACTGGTGGACCTCTTACAATTGGCAAGAACTTTGAAATTCATAAGCAAAGGTTTGCTATATACTTGATATATATTTACGCATGTAAATGAATGTCAGTACTGAAATCCCATTTTATGTTGTATTACAAACTATTTTTGCAACACCTAAAACTACATAAACTTTACTCTCTTCATAAATAATCTGCATTACTCTTCATCATAAAGTCACTTCAGATCCTAAAGGATTTTTATTTGGTGAAGCATTTTGGCACTGGCTCTATTGTTGCAATATACAAAAATGTAATTTTGACAACAATCAAAACACCTGTTGATGACATAAATACAAAACTCACGAATGCATAATCATGTATCACCTACAACAGTTAACTACATATATAGCAGAGACGGTACTAAAGTGTAACCAGCATAGTCTCTACAAGAGATAAAACATTTTTTCCTTATTAAAACCCACCAGTTCTTAGTCCTTGTGGTAAAACACTGGAGTAAATCAGTACACTTCTGTCCTCTGCTAACAGCAGAATTTACACCAATTGAAAGACATGGAATTTTTCAGTTGTCCCTCATTTATCCTGACTTATATTGAACATTTTCCAAGACATCCTGTGTGTAAGCAGCTGAATAACCACGTGCACTTCTGTGACCAAGACCCATCCCCATAGGAAACCTGCCACAGGTTGGTTAAAGTAGCAAAAAAACACCAAAACTCAGCTCCAAGAAGAACAAGAAATCTGACTTCTGAAATTCCTAGCTAGGCTTCAGAAACACCTGGTGCCCTACAAAAAAAAAAAAAAATAATCACTACTTAAGATGGGACCTACCCGGGCCACAGCCAGCAAGGAACAGGGCTCATTATTCATTAATAGTTGGCAAATTTGTATGTATTTTTAGTAGAGAAAAAAATTAGGAAGTAATAAAGAGGACAGGCTTCATGGTAAGGCTGAAGCCATCTGAATGTGTTAAAACCCACAAATCAATAAACAGGACGATAAGATGGCATTCTATCAATTTCACCTCTATATATGCTTCCACCAGAGAAATGTCACCCAAGAAAAAGGATACTAAGGTGAATTTAACACAATATGCTTTTGTTCGTCAGCAAATAACAGTCCTTACAAAGTTAATAAAAAGTCCCAACTCTCTAAACCACTGTTATTTTTAGATAGACCTTAGAAAATTGGGAAACACAAAAGACAAGGACAATACAGTTTCAAAATTCAAAAGGATAGACAATGATAATGAAATGGCAGGTCCAGGTTTTAATCAATAAATGTAATATATTAAAGTAACCAGAAGAAGTATGTTTTCACAGAATACATCTTTTTGTAAGATTGCAAGATTGTGGATAAAAGTAACTGCTGCCTCTAACAGTTTGGTGGAGATTTGTGACTTCAAACATCTGTCACTAAGGAGAAAAGCATTTAATAGTAAAAACAACAATATAATGGACATACTCAAACTGCCAGAAATAGGCTCACCTAAAGATCTCTAAACATACCTACAATATGGACCTATCAAGGAAGACTGTTGCTAGTTCCATGTTGCTAATAGTCACAAATACTCTAACAGAATAATTTTTAAAAGTAGGTAATTAATGGAGTTGTCATTCTTTACTATTTCATCAACATCTGGTCCATCTGCAGTGACCAGCAACAGCCGAATAGTGTGAGCACAATTGTGCAACATGGATTTAATTGAAAAGCAAGGCCGTGCATCACAGAAAGATGAAGTGATAGCCACAGAATGAGGAGCTGTACTCTTCCAAGTTACATCATCCTTGTCCACAGCACTGGTGCTGCTCTGAACCACACTGTGCGTTCGGCTTCAGCGCCTGTGTGCACATGAGGAGCAAGGGGCTGCTGAGCCTCATACCCTTCTTCACACTCACAACCAATGAATTTTGCTTGAAAAACTGTTTTGAAGGGACTTACTTTGGCTCTATTCGCATCCCATTTAAATTAAGTTCAGCTGTGAAAACGGTGGGTGAGCGAGGTTGAATTCCAATTCCCTCTCTCCTGGGATTTCACAAGGGGGTATTAATTCACGTGTATGGACAAAGAACCAGACTGTTGTACATGCTCGGCGTTCTGCAAAGGCTCACTGTGGCGAGGCAGAAGCCTTTCGCTCAGCACAAGGACAACTGCGTTTGGAGCCGCTGAGGAACTACGGCGGCTGTGAACATTAAATCAGTGTGTGCATTACGCAGAGCGCCGTGTGCTGATCCCACCGCACACCGGCACACCGCCTGAGGAGTCATACAGGGCCCGAGCATCGGCGTTTTGGGTGTGCCGAGGCAAATCCCGCCGGGGAAAACCTCCGTGCGCTCCCAGGCCTGCGGGGCTCTGCGGGCAGCGCTCCTTCCTCCCCCGGCCGGGTCCGCACACAGACCCCCGGAGCAGCCTTGGAGCTGCCCCGCACACAGACACGGACACCGGCCCCGGGAGCGGCCCCGGGAGCGGCCCCGGGAGCGGCCCCGGGAGCGGCCCCGGGAGCGGCCCCGGGAGCGGCCCCGGGAGCGGCCCCGGGAGCGGAGCGGGGCGGCTCCTCCCTCGCCGCTCGCCTGCCCACCCCACCCCGCACGTCCTTCCCCGCCAGCCCCTTCCTCCCACTCCCCAGAGCCTTTTCCTCTCCCCCTGTCTCCTCCCTCCCCCCCAGTAAGGTAACTCCCAGGAAATATGCAAACCTGTTAATTTTTACCTTCTTTGGCTTTTTTCCTCCTGGCCAGCGTGCCGCCGAGTTTGCCCAGGAAGGAGTCATCCTTCTTTCTGGAGGGGGGAGATTTGGGGGTGGGGGACTTGGGGGAAGAAGGCGACTTCTGCGGGGAGGTTGCCATGCTGGGCCAGCCGCCGCCGGCGCTGCGGGACGGAGCAGACGGCTCCAAGGCCCCGGTGCCGTGGGAGGCTGTTCCCGGCTCTGAACGGAAGCGGAATTATTTCAAGCATTTGAGGCAGCTCCTGCTCCGCTTTCCCGGCTCTCCCGCTCCTTCCCTCCCTCCTCCCACCCTCCTCCCGCCGGGGAGGGCCCGCTGCCCTCGCTGGGCTCCCCGGTGGCCGCGGGCGGTGCGGGAGCTGCGCTCCGCTCCCGGCTGGGGCACAGGCGGTGTTTGGGGGCCCGGCTGGAGCCGGGGGCAGCGCCTCGCCCGCTGCTCCATCCTCCGCCCTTGTAGAGGAGCCAGACACGTCTGGGGCTGGGCGGGTAAGTGGCCCAGGGTAGGTGAGCAGGCAGGAGGGTGCCAGATAACGTGGGTGCCGAAAGGTGAAGGTAGATGTGGACACAGCGTCAGGGCTCACACCGTTCAGTTCATCCTCAGCTACCCCAAGGTGAAGGGCCTGAAGGATAGATAGGAGGCTGCTATCAACAGCAGCTGCCAGCAGATGTTTCTGCATCCTGTGCACAGCACTGATAGAAAACCAGAATCATGGTCAGAGTTGGAAGGGGTCTTAAAGATAATCTAGTTTCCGACACACCGCCATGGGCAGGGACACCTTCAATTAGTCTTGATTGTTCAAAGCCCCATTTAACCTGGCCTTGAATACTTCCAGGGATTGGAGTGTCCAGAGCTTCTCTAGGGAGCTTGTTCCAGAGCCTCACCACCCTCCCAATAGGGTTTCTTCCCATATATATTGTCTAAACCTACACTTCATCTTCAGGCAATATCTCCCCTTCTTCTCTCACCACCTGCCCTTGTAAGAAGTCTCTCTACAGCTGTCTTGTAACCCCTCTTTAGGTACTGGAAGGCTGCTAGGTCTCCCTGGAGCATTCTCCAGGCTGAACAACCCCAGCTTTCTCAGTCTGTGTGCATGGGAGAGGTGCTCCAATCCTCTGAGCACCTTGGTAGCCTCCTCTGGACGTGCTCCATCAAGTTCATCTCTCTTGTGTTGGAGGCCCCAGATCTGGACACAAAAGAACTCATGAAGTAATAAAGCATCACTAAATAGTTTCCTGCAAGTTGAAGTTCAAGCTTACTACATACATTTCAGTGTGGATAACATTTTGCAAAGCTCTTCTGCCTGCAGTTTTCAACTGTGTCTGTGGTGAGAAGCTGGCATCATCATGTCCACTTGTGCAAAACAAAACAACTGTTGTAGTCAGACCAGTATAAAAAGCCTGTGGAAAGAAAGGTGACTTAACACAATAGATTGCCTATACCAACCCACCCTGCTTTGATTTGCAGATGAGCAGCTTAAGGGAGAAGTATGTTTAAAACAGATAATTTGCTGTCACTGGTTCAGGAGGCATCCAGGACTGGAACAGCATTAATGTCATCTGGATGCACTACTTTCACTTACCACTTAATCACTTGATTAACAATTCAGGCAAAAAGCCACACACACTTCATGTAAATATCTAGCTATCCATTAGGCATAATAAGTGAAATGAAATTACCATGAGGATATTTCTAAATCACCTAATAATTGTTATGTTTTTACAAGCTGGTAACATCGGTTAGCTGATATGGGGTAGACATCAATGCCTATTTGTTGCATGCAGTTAGTATGTGCCCTGGAGAAAAGCTCTATTCATCCATCCTGCCATCAGTTCTAAGTAGGAATGAGCCCAAGCCTTAGCACAATCGTTTCCTTTCCTGTCTGGTTTGTAGCACTAGCTAAGTCTCGGGCCTCTTGTCTACGAATTTCAGCCTGAATTTCACATGATTATTCTCTTTTTACAGAAGTGCTGCTTATACAGTGCATGTATTAGGAGATGAACAGTTTTGAATCATTTTTAAGAACATCATAAAAGACAATTTCAAAAGGAGAAATACACACATCAAGCGCTTTTAAAAATATGCCTGTAAATCTCTGGCATTTACAAAGCAGTGACCCAGCTGAATCTCCATTTGGAGCCAAATGACTATACATGGATGTCAAAATAGGATTTTGTGGGCACAGCAGAAGAGAGAACACTTCAGCAAGCACAAGTGTGCTTGCCTTTGTACCCCTATGTTTGTGGTAAATACAGAAGGAACAAGGCAGATACCTCACAAAGAGCAATGGGTATTGGGCTGTGCAGTACAGGGTAATCAGAATTCAACTTGCATTTGCCAAGTCCCTCACAAAACTGTTGAAAAGACCCAGAATCTTTCCTGTTTCTCAACACTCAGTATATATAAATTAATGATAAATACAGTATTACTTATTTAATAGCCTCATGAACCATGGCAGTTTGACATCACAAGGGGAAAAAAATTAAATGAAACAATGTGTTTAAGATGGACTTTATCAGATCTGGAAACTCAAATACTGTGTGCTTTAAGTAATGATGCTAAAGCAAGAGCCAGACCCTAAGTTTACATTTCTGATTTGGGGATTTCTTTCAGGATTTATGTGCAGTTCATTGTGGTAACATTACTGCAGTATTTTCCCAGTTGTGATGTTTCTCTTTGAGGATAGTTACAACATTTTCCCCCTGTATCTTAAATTTAGAATTACATATGCTACCTTTTCTTTTCTTTTTATGCAGGAATATATTTGAACATAGAGTCTTAAATTAATACTGCATTCATTACAAAAGGCTTTATAGATATACACAAGGTCTAAGTTATGGCCTTAAATTAATACTGCATTCAAAGGCTTTATAGGTATACACAACGTGTAAGTTATGGCGGCTATGGGGATGGAGTTTGCTCTGCTCTATATTTGACAATGGAATACTTCCAGGATCATGCTCCATGATCCCAGCACAGGACACAGCAGTCAGCAGGCTGCTGTTCAGGCTGGCCCTGCTGCACGTGGCATAGACAAATGCAGAACAGACCCTGAGAGCTCTCACCACACTCCCTGTCAGTGCTTTGTTCGGACAAGTGAGCCAAACATTACATCAAATTAATTGTATCCTGCTCACATATGTACTTTTGCCAGGCAATAAAAGGTGGCTAAGTTCCCTCCCCTCCACCCTTCAAATAATTCTTATTCACCTGCATATCTGTCCATGCACAGCTGGGTTTTATTTCTTTTAATATGAGGCTCAGAATGCTGAGGAGCAGAGCTTTACTTTCCCAATGAAACAGAAGAGGCAAGATATGTAATATCCCAGCCATGGGCTAGGCTAGCAAGAAAGAGCAGCCAAGCTGTTTAAGACTGTGCAGTAAATCATTCATTTGCCTTAGAGTATTCCTCTAACATTTTTCTCCAAGCTGTAGCTCTGCTCCAGCCTTTTGACCATTCGGTCATTTAAAGAACAGAAGTGTAATTTTTAGAAGTGATTTATCAACTTGCTGCTACTGCTGTGCTTGCCTACAGGAAGCTGACTTCAAGAACAGGAGAACTAGATGAAAATCTACACATTTTATTTTCCTAAGCACTTGCAGTCAGCCTTGTGCTGGCCTGCCAGCTCTGTGTGGTGAATTGCTGAATGTGCCCACCCCTCCCTGAATAATAGCAGCACAGTAAAGGAGCCTGCTGAGCAGAGGTGGTGTTTCCACACCATCTCAATGTGGCTGCATTAGAACAGCAGAAAGCATCAGATCAGGGATAAAAGGGCTCCAAGTTTTCATTGCCAGCATCACCTAAAACTCACGCTTGAGGATAAATTTCTTTCCAGCTCGCAAAGTCAGATTAAGATTGGGCATATTCATATGCTGGAATTTAAAGCACAGCTATGCTTTCTACTCTAACTTCTTTGGTATAAGAATATTCTGTTTAAATAATATAACAAAATAACATAGTTTTATAAAAGTGACAGAGTATTTCCAAACAGATTCTTAAAACATACGATGAATTTTTGTTGTGCATCAAGGAGCAAAAGAGATAGACTAAGATGTGATGAGGAAAAAAGTACATGAAAGATAAAAGATAACATGTATGCAGCCACAGAAATTAATTATTCAAAAGCTTCAGAGGAAAGAAAGTGAATGTAAAACTTTTTTGGTAAAATGGGAATGTCATCCTGGTATTCACTACTTTTGGTAACATGTTGTTACATCAATTAGTTATTTACAAGAACTGGGCCTAGCTTCCTTGCATTTACAACTGACTTTCCTGAGACATTTTTAGGAAAGAAATCAGTATTATGTTTGTTTGTTTGTTTGTTTTCCTTAATAAGCTTCAGTTGTACCCTTCATTTGGGCCTGTAGTTATGTATAGGTGTGTTACACGAATATTCCAGCAAGCACAATACTGGCATGCAAGGCCATCAGGTCTCTTCATAGTTCATTAGGAGCAACAGAAGAAAACACAATTTTTTTCATAAATATTGGGCAAAGAGATCTGGGTGAAATCCAGCAAATACCTTGCCCATCATGAAGTATTTGCCAGGATGCAGGCTCAAGAGATGTGGCTGCCATGAAAACTGAAGGAACAGTATTTGCATGCTACCACGGCAAACCCATCACGCTAAACCATGCCAAAATGTACGGTCCATGCAAAACCCAGCAGGGACAGCTCTAGATCTTAACGGGAGCAAAGTCTTAAAAGGTACACAGAGTCTCCAATCTGCTATGCCACATCCTGTTACTAGCTCAAGCAAGGAAGAAAACAGTGTATCTTTCTGGAAAAGGACTACTAAACTAATGGGAAAGTCTTAGTTGAAACCAGACATGCATTGGGCTACAAAGAAGTTTCAAGGCAAAAGACCTCAACATTTGTTTCCTGTGGTCAAACACACTAAAAATCAGTGAGATGTCCCCTTACCTTGGAGGCAAATGGATTGGTCTTGATTCAAACAGTGATTTACAAGATTTTCCCAAGCTTTTTATAGAATCACAGAATTGTTTAAGTTTGAACAGACGTTTAAGATCAAGTCCAGCCATTAACCCAGTACTGCCAAATCCACCACTAAACCATGTCCCTGAGCACCGAGTTTCTTTAGTCCTGTGATCTTTTGAACAGGGGACAAGGAGGGTGTGTACCTGCACTGTGATTAGAGAGCCTCAGTAAATTCCTCTGGTGGCATTTCTATCCCACTCCAGGGCCAGAAAAGTCCACAAGATGGAAGGGAAATGCCGTGACACTTAAAAGGAAAATCTCAGTTCAAAGATGCCAGAAATTACCTTGACCTCTGCAAAGAAGCAGCTGTCCATCTGTCCTGTGAGGAGAGACCTACCAATCAGTCCAGAGTCATTGAGCAGGGGACAATCGTGCTGGCCCCAGTCTTGCTTATCCTCTTCTCTCCTCTGGGCAGCACAGTGTCTTGGTCAGTAAGACTCTCCCACTGCTAGAAAGCAACAAAAACAGATGACCTGACAGAGGTAAAGTTAGTGGCATTTGAAAAATGACAATTAATTGACAATTAAGATTTTGATCATCATTTGATCAACACTTTTCCTTTGAGTCTTCAAGGAGCTGTTATAATTTGTGTGTCAAGTCCAAGGAAACCAGCTGGTAAATTCCTGTGTAAGTATGTGTGGAAGTTGTTGGTCTCCTGGGGTTTGTATTCTCTGCTGTTAAAGACGCCCCCTAACCTCAGAGTGTTGTTATTTCTGAGCTATAAAAGGAAGGTGTGCACTGCAAGATGCTGTGATTTACTTTCCAGTACACAAGTTCAAAAGATGATTTAATTTCTTACCTATAGATCTGTCCTCATCAAACATTATTGCGCTGAATGTGTCAGTGGAGAGAAATTTCTATGGAAATGATTCGGGGACTTCAAAGAGTAAGACAGACTTTTATTCTTTCAAATAGAAAATTTCTCACAACCAGCCCATTTAGACACAGTACATTCCAGCAGATCACATTATACCCCAAAACGACAGTGCCATGAACTTAAAAATGAACAAATCTATTATAAATTAGTGAGCCAAGTAACAGAAAAGATTGAGCAGCAAGAAAACTGATAACCAAACCAGTATTTAAATACATTTCTAGTACAAGCCAACCATATGAAATTGACCTGTGAACAGTGCACATAGCTTCTCTTTTTTTTTAACCCCCTTCTCTACTCTCACAATATACAAAGGCCTTTATGATTTTCTAAATCACTTGCATGGTTTATTTTTGGATCTAGTTTTGTGAGGTACTTCATATCAGGCAGGGCAGCAGTAGCCTGACAGGTTTTTCCACCCAAGAGCAGACAGTTTTGGGTGGAGCATGTGTAACAACCACAGGGCACGCAGAAAAGTGTTTCTTTAGCAAAGAATATTTTTGGTGTCCATAAAGTTCTGATGGCCCTCAGCTTCTGTGGATTCTGATACTCTCAAGAATGCAAATCTTTGGAGCTAAAGGGAAAGTATCCTTTGGAGTTTGGTTTTATAGTTGTAAACTATCTTGGTTTATATATATATAAAATATATATTGGTTTTAGCTGCTGTAAACTGAAATCTCAGGGCTTATTTGCAACGGCAACACTAATGTGAATGGACTTCTTAATTGTAAAAGTGAGGTGAAAACCCCAATCTTTGATATAACTGCAGATTTCTGCAGAATTTTCCTCCTGTGCAAAGCTCTAAGAATTTTGCTTTCAAACTTTTAAAAAATATCTGAAATCATTATGGCTCTCACAGAAAACAGTAACATTTCCCAGACTGTCTTTTTCTACAGGACTGCATGAGGCAGTAATGGGTACAGTGATAAAACCCAGAAATTTTCTCCAGAAAACTGGAAATACCAGCAGATCTCAACAGAGAAAATGAAAATATTTATTGCTGCTCTGCCTCTCCTACTTTGTGTCAGTCTTAAGTAATAGAGTTAGTTTAAAAAATCAATCACTGCAATCCATCTCAGTAAAAATGTCATCTGAAGATCAGGTATGCTTAGCCTATGAATGAGCCGGGGGAAAAAAGTCTGGTGGTT
>VYZR01024850.1:0-13364 GCA_013400675.1 Oxylabes madagascariensis
GGTCCCTTCCAACCCAAACTCATCTGTTATTCTATGATTATGCACTGAGAGGTCAAATCACCAGGCTGTCATCCTGCCCCCTTGGTATATATATATATCTGTTTGCCCATTTTGGAGTCAGACAAGATTTTTTCCTCAGCATGATTCTTATTCTGCCATTTTATGCTTAGATTATATGATCATAAAAGATGTATTCACTTTAAGTGAAATTTAACATTATAAAAAATTTCCTAGTTCACATTCAGTTTTAAAAATCTTGTAGCTTAAATGGTTTAACTTTTAGATGCTGAAAATTCCTCAGGTAGAAGAGTTGAGCTTTTGTTTGCAATTCTGGCAGAATGGGCCATCTGTCTCTCTCAACCATTTCCCTCTAGAAAGTATGATATTAAACCTCCTGCATCTACACTGGCACAAAAAGCAAAGAGATTTTTCTTTCTGAGACAAGTTTCCTAAAAATACTGAAGGGGAGGGATAAAAGTGGAGAGTAGAAATGGCTTGAGAGAAAACATGTTCTAAATATTTAAGCCTTGTGTTATTCAGAGCAGAAGCAGGGGACTTTAATCCCCTCTTATGGTAAAACTATACAAAGGTCCCTGCTTGCTTAACACAATCCTGATACACAGTTGTTTAATAACTGTAAAAAGGAAAATTCTCTTGGGTGTCTTAAGAATCAGGAGTGTTCAGTGGCTCAAAAATCTCTGAGCTTCTTAATTTAGATTTCCTCTTTTATTTTGGTAATAAAAAGAAATACAATCCCAGGAAATTAGCTACTCCATGGGTTTCCAGGTGTCCTTCTGCTTCCAGCTACCAGCCATTTTCTTGTGACAGTAGGACATTCCGTTGTAGACAATTTATTACTTGAGGACTGAACTCTCTGGATTACTCCTAAAAGTTTGTGTCAATGCCAGGATCCTGTGAACTGGTAGCTAAGAAACTGTGTCCTAGGTGTTTTCTGTTTATCCTGGAATGCTAGACCAGGTTGTTCCAAGCCCCATCCAGCCTGGCCTTGGACACTTCCAGGGATCCAGGGGCAGCCCCAGCTGCTCTGGGCACCCTGTGCCAGGGCCTCACTGCTGTCACAGCCAAGAATTTCTTCCTAATAAAGGTATTCGTCAAATCTGTTTTTAGAATCCTGCAGCAAAGGAAGTCTCACCACATTTCTGGGTTGAGAGATTCGCCGTTTGGGTTTAACAAGGTTCTCTTTGCTCATATTTAAGTACTTTGAGACTTTTTCTCTGTCCTTAGCAGAGTCATCGCAGAAGACTGGTGATTGCTAGCATCTTTGTGATGTTCTAAACATTTGAAGAAGGTGGTAGTCATATAAATTTTCTTTTATTATGGTTTTTTGTCATGCATCATGCTTCCTAATGATTTTGTTATTCTAGATGGTTCCATTGGACCAGTTGATTTATAATTTTATGGCAGTGTAGTGCTCCAAAATGACTTTTTGAAGCCCTAATAGAAGGAGGAAAAGAGAATCCAGCTTCTTGGTGAGTGCATCATAGCCTGAGCATTGTCTTTATCAACATCATGTTGCATTTATTTGCTTAGTGGTATAATAATTGTATCATATTTTGAGATTCACCATCTAGTCCTTAGTTTATTTGGGCATCCTCCAAAGGGGTTACTCTCATGAGAAATTTGGGGGGGTTGGTTGTTTTGTTTTGTTTCTCATTGAATTTAGTTTCTTTGATTTCAGAGTGCTTCCCTCATCTGTGATTTTGAATTCTCTTCTCATACCCCAGAGCGTTCACAGCCCATCCTAGCTTGGAGCCATCCATAGGTTTAGGAATATATTCTATATTCCAACATTTAAGCCTTTGGCGAAATTAAGAACAGAAGTAGGGCCCTGTTTGAAATGGCTTTCCTTATTAAGGCAGCTTAGGTGGCATTGTGTGTCTTGGAACAAGCTGCCCCGTGGGAAGCACAGGGAATTTTGCTGCAAGGTTGGAAAATGTTGATTTGTCCCTCAATAAAGTTGGACCAAAGATCAGCTTGACGAGTGATTGGTGATATTACCTCTCTCTTACCCTTTTTTGCCCATGTAGGTGGAGGATAATTCACTGTTTATTGGCATTTGACATTTTGAAGAGCAGTGAAAGTGGTCAGCACAAGCCATGCCAGTGAGGGAGTTCCACAAGGCTGAGTGAGCAGCGTTGCTGCCAGAGCAGTGCCCCGTGCCAACACCAAACCAGCCTTGCCGATGGCAGGACACCTGAAGTCCTTTTTTCTGGCATCTGCTGATGTTGCTGGTGAATCACACAGCTAGGAAGGGACATTTTCTTTTTGAAATATATCAGACTATAGCTAAGCTGTTACAAAGGGCACTGAGTTAATTTAAGTCAGCCCAAGTTCACTGTTAACACTTTCCCTTCAGCGGTGATTCACAGAGTGGATTTCCCCCCACCAGATCAAACTTTGAACTCTCAATTTATGCACACATAAGTTATGCTTTCAATATGTTTTGTTGCCTGGCTTTATTTGTGCTGTTGGATTTTGTGCTTTCCCAGTCAAGCATGCTGGGCCATCCACAGGCACTGGAATTATTTGGATGGCACAAATTCAGCCCTGGAATGATTTGCATGGCACAAATTCAGCACTGGAATGTTTTGAACAGCATAAACTCATTGCTGCTGTGGATTGAGTGTGCAGGTGCTTCCTGCTGGTACCTGAACATGGGGATGGAGGTGTCCATTACATGTTCTGCACAGACTGTTTCTGTATGTCCTGCTCAGCGAGGCTGAGGCACAGCAAGGAGCTTGTTTTTGTAAAGTCAGAAGATGGGCTTCTCCTGAAGTGATATGAAATGACCAGATGGAATGTCTTTGTGGGAGAAAAAAATTACTTGAGAATATTGGACTAGTTCCTGAAGCTGCATATTTATGAGATTGCTGAATTATTTTAAAAACTTATGTAACATTATAGTCGAAGATTTACTGCAAACTTGTATATTTACTTCTATTTGTTTTAGTCCTAATACCTTATGACACTGTTTCCTTCAACTCTCTCTTCACACAGATAGATTGTGGTCTTTAATTAAAACACCATCATATTTTGACAACACTTCCAAGTAAGAACCCATCAATTTATTTTTACTTTTGTTTATACTGAGCAATTGCGAAATACTTAATTATACATTTTGTATGGCTTCCCCAGTTCTAACAGAAAATCTCTTTTGTCCTGTCTCTTTCAATACAAAAATGCAACTAAGATTATTCAAATAACCCTATTCACTGGAATGACTATGATTAGCAATGTGATGAGAATCTAATTGTAAGAAATATGCTAATGTTTAATTTATTTTTTACTAAGCTACTTTGAAGGTCTAAAAGGCAATTTATATGCATTAGTAATAATAATGGTGAATTAATAGATAAATTCATGATGAATTTATAGACAGATAATATAGATAGATATATTGTAGATGTTTCCAAAAGTCCTCTTTGGCAGTGGAGGTGGATTGTGCTTTGAGCTGTATCAGTGCCCATGATACATTTTCATAGGTTTAGGTGCCAGTTACTGAGTAAACATAACTAAACCTCGATTTTCCAGGTGTCCAGCTCTGTTCCCACCTTAGACCCCTCTCTGGGAAGGTGATGTCTCCATCCTGCTGCCAACCTGTGCCTTCCATGGTGAGTATTAGCAGTTTCCTGTTCACACCTTGATGTGGAGGGAAGGAGCGGGGAGCCAGAAGAGTGTGAGAGCTCAGAGGATCCAGGGACACGATCCCAGGCTAGGGAGGCAAAGAGTAGGAGAAACAGACTACAAAGCTGGAGCCCAAGTTTAGGATGCACAGTGGGAAGAAAGGCTGTGACGCTGAGGTGTTTGGAAGGGAATGATGAAAGACTCATCTCTCTGTGTAACCCCACTAACTCAGAAGGCACTTCAAACACTTGATCTTCATTGCAAACACAGAAAAATGTTACCAATATGAGTTTGTTCTATTACTCAGTTCATTCACAAATACCTCCTATGATGACTGATAGAGGAGATAGAAATTTAAAGTTTATCCAAATAAACAGCTACAGCATTTCAGAAGGTGTCAGCCATGTGGTTGGAAGGCCTGAACTTTTGTATTTTATGTCAGAAATAAACTCTGAGCTACAGGAGCTCTCAAGTCTCAGGCAGGGTTTGGATGGGTTTTTGAGAAGCTGTTAACATCTTCCCCGATCTTGCTCAGGATGTGCACACACACACACACAGAAACACCTGTGCACACACCTCCATTTCTGAAGTTGTTTGCATTCTGTTCCTAAAACTGTCTGTCCTCCTCTTGTCCAGAAGCTCTGCTTGACAAAGTTCTCAATCTCTCCGGGTTAACTCTTCACAAAAACTGTGCTGAGAGAGTCATTACGTATGCCGATAGAAATTGTAAAATTGTAAAATACTTGAGGAATGAAAAAATTGGCATTTGGCCCACTGGGTTTTCTGCAGCATCTGGGAGAAGATGGTGAGAAGAGACCAGACCTTTGAGCTGCTTCCAGGCTTGGCAGCACAGTGAAAGGGGGTTTATCAGATGACCTACATCTTTTTCAGATCTAGAGGTATGACTTTCAGAAAGCAGACCTAGTAGGTGGTCCCTGAGATACCTGCACTCAAAGCTGTCTGTGATACCATGGAGGTGGGGTATATCCAAGGATGAGGGGTTTCTGTTTTCTCTGCAGATCCCAGGGATATCACTATGTTCACTGTAAGTGGGATGTGCTAAAGAGGAACTCAGATGATGGCATTTCTTGCAGTCTGGAGATGGAGCAGATCTGATGTTTCCTGAAAAATCTGTAAGAGGATTGCCATACACCCAGTGGAAGCAAGCAAGCAGCTTTTGTGTTTCAGAATTGTTTCCTTCTTGCTTTGTATGAAGCTGGTATGAAGTGGCTGGTCATATGTAGGATTATTGGGGTCTCCCTGTTGGAAGTGGTCTGAGCTGGTAGGGATAAGTTGTTTCCTGCTAAACAACAGGGAAGATAAAAGTACTGGAAAAGATAACCCCATCTGGGAAAGACTGTATCTCACAGTACAACAGTGTTGCTTCCTTTGGGCACAGGAACCACTGCAGCTGCCACTGCACAGGCAGCCCAGAACTCCTCCTAAACGTGTTTCCCAGAATTTTTTCCTTGCACTGGCACTTACCCGACTTAGGAAAGCTGACTGAGGTAATATTTGGCACAGTCCCTTTTTTGTTGTTTTAGTTCACAAAAGCAATCTCTAGTAAATGGAGCAGCTCCTTTGGCAGGAGGGTGTGTTTGGAGCTGCTGGGAAGGAGGCAGCAGTGGCAACACCCCCTTATCATCCTCTCCTTATCAGCATTGGCCATTATATTGGCTTAAACTTGCCGTTAAACTGTGCACTGGTGACATTCCTTGAGCTCATGTGTTTTTGATTCCTGTGTCAGTTCTCTGGAATGCAGCCTGTGATGATTCCACTGCAGCCCTGCTTGGAAGGGTTGTGTGGAGTTTCTCAAGTAACTGCACTGTAGGAAGGGAATCACAGAGTCATGGAATGGTTTGGCTGGGAAGGGACCTTAAAGCCCACCTTGTGCCACCCCCTGCCATGGGCAGGGACACCTTCCACTGTCCCAGGCTGCTCCAAGCCCCAAAGTCCAGCCTGGCCTTGGACACTGCCAGGGATCCAGGGGCAGTCCCAGCTGCTCTGGGCACCCTGTGCCGAGGCCTGCCCACCCTCCCAGGGAACAATTCCTTCCCAATATCCCATCCATCCCTGCCCTCTGGCACTGGGAAGACATCCCCCCCTTGTCCTGGCACTCTATCCCTTGTTCCAAGTCCCTCTCCAGCTCTCTTGGATCCCTCTAGGCACTGGAAGGGGCTCTGAGGCCTCCCCGAGCCTTCTCCAGACTGAAGACCCCCAGCTCTCCCAGCCTGTCAAATGCTGGAACCTCTCAGAGCTGGTGTTTGTCATCTCTGTGTTCTTGGGACATTTAGATGCCTGTTAGTCAGGCCTGAGTTGAGTCTTTATTTTGTGTTTTGCTCTATGGTCCATCAGCTTTAATCCTTGGAGAAAACCCAGTTTGCTTGTAAGAAGTAAGGTTTTAAAATATGTCCAGGTAGAAATGTCCAGTTAGTTCTGGGTCAGGTATTATAGGTCTTGAGTAAAAGGAATGGATTAAGTATTTCACTGCTGGGATTATTGTCAGGATGGCTCAGGAGGAAAACAAGCTTAAGTCTTCACACTGGGATTGTTGACTAAATACTGGAAAGGAAGAAGCCAGAAGCAGATATAGGCATTCATCAGAATTTCGGTAATATTTCACTTGCCAAATTATTATATCTCATGAAATTCACCCTCATTTCCCCCCGGCTCTGTACCCCGTGTTTGCTGATAGATGATGGGGTAGCAGACTGTTAGCATTTTTCAGATATTTGTGTTAGTGAGCCTGAGACCTGTCTGAGAACTTTGTGGTTTGGTTGGTTTTTTTTGGTTGGTGGGTTGGGTTGTTGTTTTTTTTTCTGATTGATAGTCAGAATCTCCTGAGAGTTTTCTGGGATTTCTAATGCTTTCAGAACTGTTTCTGTCTCCTTGCTGTGGTTGTTGAGCCTGCCTTGCCTCTCAACTGCCTGACACGAGAGGCAGCTCAGGATTTTAATACCAGCTGTCAGCAAGAGGCTGGAGAGCACGTTGGAGCACCAAGAAGTGTGGATTCTTCAAATGTCTTTTCATTATAAATTCTTCAAATGGAGTCTCTGACCTTCAGGGAGAAAAGGGGAAGAAAGAGTCACCTGCCAGCACAGGTATGGAAACCTTCTGAAGAACCAGTCAGAAATGACACTTGGGAAAAACTGGATATGTAACTGGCAGAGATAATAATGGGCAGAACATGTACATTGAAGGAGTGGGCTTAGAGCCAACCACTTTTTGCAGTGCTTTCCTATCTTTAAAGTCATGTTGAGACAGAAACACACATAACAGAAAAATACGGCTTTTAAAAAGATTTTTTTTTTTAATATGATACGTAAGCTTAATTTTACCAGACTTAGTTTTCTGTTAGAGTTACTGAAGTGGCTGAATTTCAGCTTTTAAAATCCCTACATGTTGTGCTATCCCCAAATAGCTAAAAGCGGCTGTTTTTATTAATTCTCTGACTTGTGTAGCTCCTGGTGGTGGAACTTGACCACGGTTTGAGTCTTGTCTCTGAGGTGCTCCATTCCTGGCTTGGCACCATATTTTTATTTTAAATTATGGAAGCTTTACTTGATGAGGGATTGTAAAGCATTCAGTGTTCTTCAACAAATTTGTACTAAATGAATTCAATTACAACCTCTTCCAGAAGTGGCAGAGTTATGTGGTTTCACACATAAGGAGACAAATCCCTTCTGTTGGTGCATTTACAAAAACAATCTGGATGGAAGAGGGAAAGTTCAGGCTTTTAACAGATAACACTAAATATTTGCATGATTAAAAACTTCAGATCCTACATCCATCCAGAAAAAAAAAAAAATTCCTTTTGAAGGGAAAAACAACGTGTTTTAAAGTTCCACCCTACAGTCCTCTAGGTGTAGGGCTGCCACAGAGGCACAGTTTTTCAATATGCTTTGCTGCTGTGAATCATTTTATGGCTGATGTGACTAGTGTCCATGAGTTCCTGGGAGCTGTGCTTGGGCTGGAGGCAGTGGGATGACTCTCTTTGTCTGAATGATGGGTCTACTCTGGCAAAGCCCAAGCCAAAATGGACAACTGTATCCCACTGAGAGTGAGATTGCCCTAAAGCTTCACAGGGGTTTTGAGAGATGACTGAGAGTCACAGAAGTTGACCTCAATAAATGCTGGTTTTAGAACCACCACAAAAAAACCCCAGCCTTTAATTTGTGATGCTGGTTATTGCGTGAGTATTCACACGAGCCATGTTTGTAGATGTTCCTCCTGCTGCTGAGGCTGTGAGAGCCCAGCACCAGGCAGGAAAGTCCCTCAGCTGGTGTTCCACAGGAATTCATCAGCAGAGTTCTGGCGCTCTGCTGTCACAATAGACCCTAACACCCCCAAAGTGCTGATTAGTGGAGGTTTGGGATTTAGCAGCCCTGGATATCATCACAGTGTCACAGCCAAGGCTTGGTAGCATGACTTCTAGCAGCAAAGGACAGAAGGGGTCTCTAAAGCAAGATGAGATGAAAATGAGATGAAATCTCCTATAGATCTCCGCTTCTGTGAGTTATTCCTGGATAATGTGAAAGAACAGAGGATAAATTTTCCATAAACAAATTCTTCTGCTCTTGTGTGTGGCTTAAACTTCTTTTGTGCTTGGATAGGAGATAAGGTAGTAGAAAGTACGTTTTCTGTTACTGCGGAAAGGGCCAAAAGAACATTTTTTGCATGCCAGGAGAGTGTGTTCAGTGGCTTAATCAAGGTTTCATTTCAGCCCGTGGAGTGTCTCTGCAAAGGCTGGTGCAGCTCCTCCCAGCACAGGGTGATACATCACTAACATGAAATCCTAAAAGTAAAAGAGAGGAACAAAAAACCCCACCACCAACAACCTCTGAAGTCACGAGGCAGCAGTTTTAGTATCTCCAGAAGGTGTTTTGTTCTCCCTCCGTGCTGCTGCCCCTGATCCTTTCCCACAGTGCCACACATTCTCGTTGTGTCCCAGCTGAAGCCCCAGCTTCCAGCACACAAATGTGTGTTCCTCGAAGTTCCTGCATGGCATCCTCATTCCAGCCTGGGAGGGGTCATTCTTGCATTCCATTTCCCTGGCCAAAGCTTTTGTCCCTCTCCCACGGAATGCTGCAGCAGTACACAGGAATGGTGCAGGAGATGGATGTGTAATCCTGAGAGGGGCGGTGGGAGGATTTGTGTGAGAGTAAACAGGAAGAGAATGAGGAGGATATCTTTATCTGAGCTGTTCAAAGCGGAGAAGCAGCACCTGTTGATGAAAAATCTTCATCTCTTTTGTGGAGCAGGAGATCAGTGAGGGACAGAGATCCCGCTGAAAGCCGAGGAAAAAGTTACGACTCTTCCCAAAAGATATTTTCCCTGTAACACACGGTGATTTCAGCACCCTTTTGTGCTGGCTGTGACTATCATGAAGACTCTAAGACACGTGTCATTCGAGTAGTACGTGCAGATAGAAGAGGTTGATCCCATGCCTGCTGTTCATTTAGTTTCCAAATCAGAACCGTGCCTGGCAGCAGCAAAGCTGTGCTGTGACAGGTCCTTTCCCCAGCATCTCACTCTTGCCTCACGAAAAAAAGCAGGATTTGGGTCAAGTGTTTATGAAGTCAGTCATCCATATGGATTGGATGTCTGGGGGAACATGAATGTTTAATCAGACATTTGTTAGCAAGCTAAAGAGGCGACGTTGTGCCAAGCACGGAGCTGTTGGAACATTCCCTGCCTGCTGTCACTATGGCAACAGCCAACAAACGCCTGCTTGGGTTATGTCAGCATTGGAGCTGAAGAAAAACCTCCAAGCCATAAATTCTGGTCATCAGTGGCTGGGCTGGAACCAAAGAAGGTACTACCATTTTCCAAACCTATTTGTCTGCCTGACTGATAGGTTTCTTCAGGAGCTCTGTCAGCCATCAAGGAGCAGAAATGGATAGCATGTCCATCAACCACATGGACTGAATTTTAATTGCAGTTGCTGGGCAGAACTATTCAGCTTTTCTCGAGTTGGCCCAAATATGTTCATTAAAAACTTAGTAACTTAGTATATATATATTTCAAATAGCAAAATACTCTGAGCCAAGTGCTTCCTCTGACAAATACATCGCTCGCAATGTTAATTTGGCTGGCTCTGCTGCTAGAGAGAGTAACAGCCAGCCCGGCCGCTGTAGAAAGTCTGTTTCTGCTGGGGTCCTTGAGAATTCCCTCATTTTCAGAATGACAGTATTTCATGGCATGACCTAACAAGGTTGTCTTAGGGATTCCTCTGGCAGAGCCCTACTTTCCCTAAGGGAGCCTTATTTTCCCATAAACCCAGCTCCCAGTTTAAAATCACACAGGGGATCTTGCACTAGTGCCTTTCCAGTCAATGCCTTTTTCTTTTCTCCCTCTGAGTAATTCTGTAGAAGCATCTCAGGCAGAACCCTTCAGAGGAGGTGTTAAAGAAGGAAGATAATTCCCAGTAGCCTCCCTATCTTCCTTCCTCATCACAGATCTGTGTTGGGTAAGAAGCTGAAGCTTGATGAGTGTTTCTGTCTCCCCCCACACCTGCAATCTGCCTTCCCACTTTGTTCTTGGGGAGAACCTAGGAAAACACACAGCCTTTAGGAGCCTCATCTCCCTGAGATGGGGGGCAGCTGAAGGATCAGAGGGAGCTGGGTAAGCCCTATGGGTCTGGTGTAAAGCTGGCAGGTGAAGCAGAGTCACCTGGGCCACCAACAGATGTTGTGCTTTTGGACTCTGTCTCTGTCTCTCTGTCTCTTCCTGTGGCTTGTGAAGCTCTGAATGATCTGCAGCACACACAATTGCAAAAATTATCAGAGGAATCTTATATCCAAATTTGTATTGCCTATGAGTTAATGAGACTGTGGAATCTGGCATAGATACCTGAAGACTTTTAACTATTTTATCTTAAACAAGTCTGAAGATTTATTCCTCCAGTTGTACCATAGTACACATAATTCTGCCTCTGGAAGGAAATTGATGGGTAGTATTTTATTGCTAGATTATACTGTTTTAGAAAATTCTGTGTCATAACCTGTCCTGGCAGGATTCTGAGACTAAGTGGCTACTTTCTGTCTTATGAGTAGGGCATGTAGGCACAAGATCTTGGAGCCCTGCAGTGTCAGAGAACGACTGGTGCACTGGCAGGAGAAGCTGTAAAGGCATTCAAGTGCTGTACATATTTTATATCCTCTGTCTTGGACACTTTGGGTTAATTGAATATTAGTTATATTCTTGGACTGTACTTCAAACCTCATTCTTTCAACAAAACCCCTCAGTAGATTTGGACAGTATCAAACTGTTGATAATCTGTTTGGAAAAGCGGAAGAGGAGATTAAATGGAAGTGGGGTTGTGCAGACAATTTATCAGGGGATACAATTCTGCATGAGGCCAGCGTGTTATGAGCCCCATGAAGCTGTATCAAGTTCTGAGGGTTGACCAGTGGCCTCCCAGAAATGGCTTATGAGTAATTAGCAAGACGGCTGATTGGGTGTGTTTTGTAAAAGCAANGGCTGATTGGGTGTGTTTCAAAAAAGCAAAAAGGTTTTAATCGTGGCAAAAAATAACAAATGATACAAAACAAAAAGCAAAAGCCGTGCACAGTGCAAGGAAGCCCCAGCACCTGCTAAGACACACCAAAAAGCACCAAGAAGCCTCGTGCTCTTTCTTATGTACTAAATGATTTAGGAGGGTTTTTTGGCAAGCTGCCCAATAGAAATAGCTGCAAGTTTTGAGGTACATTTCAAAGATCCAACTGGTTCCTTTGTTCTGCCACTGGACCAATTACGATGAGAGAAGTACAGAAGGTTCTGGTTTTTCTCCCTTAAAAGTCAGGGGTGAAACTGGAACTCTTTTCCCAAAATGGAAACACCCACTCGTTTTTGGGGGTGCACCACAACAATCAGCCTGTTTGAAACACTCCCTGCACGGTTTCTTGCCGATGTCCTGTGCAGCTGAGAGGGTCCTGTGTGCCAGCCACGGCGACTGCAGGTTGCATGCACTGGTGTGATCTTGTGGCTTTTAAACGTTCAAGAGACAACTGTGGTCTTTGCTTGATATTAGGCTGCTGCAGTAGGACTTGTGGAAGTAAAGACACGAAGGAGCTGGAAAGTCACTTTGGTGCAAGTGAAATGAAAAATACATATACTTCATCTGCAAAGCTGAGGTAAACCACCCTTTTAAGTAAATTAAAATTAAATAGCCCACCGTTGAGTAGTACTGATTGTGTAGTTGACACACTTTAAAGTGACCTCATCCTCTTAAAAATGCCTTTTAAAAAACAAAAACAAAACCANATACATAGCCTTTTGAAAAATAAGGCTGATTACTTGATTGCCTACACTTTGGCACCCATACTGAACACCCCTGTTATATTATTCTAACCACAAAAGACAATCATTCCTAGAGGACATGATTGAGACAGTACAAAGCAATTCAAAGCTGTGTCTCAGGGGAAAACAATTTCTTGTTATTTTCATGAAAACTTGATGATGATAACCAGTGCTTTGTGAAAAGATGCCATGGAAAACACTTCACAATGTTCTCACTAAAAATTTGAAAAATTCTGATCTATGGCCAGTGTAGCAAGTTCCAACTTCCTTTTGATACGGCAATTTGAATGCTGAGGTGAGCAAAGAGGAGTTCTTGTATTTGTATCTGCATTTGGGTGGACTTACTGTATCTTTTCAGGAAAGGTGGAATATAAAATGGCTGTATTGTTGGTTTTGAAAGACATGAAGTCATTTTGTGCTTTTCAGGTGGATAAGGGTCAAAGTCTTGTGTTGTGTTTTTTTAAATCAGTATCTGTCTGTCTTGAGAAATTGGGAAACCCTTAGATTAACTTGTTCTGTGCTGGTCAGGTCACTGCTGTACTGGTTCCTGTGTTGATGGAGTTGCCCAGCTGGGGTGCAGCCATTGTACTGTCTCTCTGAATTTGGGATTAGTGGAACAGGGAACCTCCTCAAACCATCACCAAGAACCCAGTGTAAAGAACTTGATTTTTAAGGAAGCGCCTCTAACTGTGTTTTGGCCATCCTGGCACCCAGAGAGTGTATTTTAGGAGGGAAGCAGAGTCCAATCAAATCTGACTGAAGGTGTTCCATAGATCTAGTGGCATTAAACCCCCTGCAGAAGTTCAGGGAAGCTTGTTATTGGTGCCACACAGAAGAGTGGTGATGACCAGGTACAAAGCCTCTTGATGCTGCATAACATCCTCATGAGAACTCCTGTACGTAGAGGAAACACAGGGAGAAGAGAATAACTGTAAATATATGATTTGTGGACTTGTATTTCTGACAGACATGTGAGTTTTACATGGAAAATACATTTGGCTGTTGGTCTGGGAACATGAGATGTGTCTATTCGACTGCACACAACTCTTACACGATGGCTATGTACTCGTACTCTGCTGGCTATGACAGCACTAAAATTGAAAGGGGAAGAAGGATCAGAAGCATCTGTTTCTTCTCCCTGATCCAAGCACTGAATTAACCAGAAATTGCTGCATCTTTTCACTGCTGTGAAGTTCTGTTGTTTCTCTCTTGGTTACTCTGCTGGTGCTGTGGTCCAGCCTGGCTTTCCCTCCTGGCCATGACCCAGGGCTGAATTGGTGTTTTCTGACTGACACTTGGGTACCCTCTGCCTTATCCCCAATCCTAGAACATTGTGGTTACTGTGTCCTGGTGCTCAGTCTGTTTGAGAGACAAAACATGGGGCGTCAGAGAGAAAAGGGAGAGTAGACAAGAAGCGG
>VYZR01024855.1:6556-48802 GCA_013400675.1 Oxylabes madagascariensis
GTGTGTATTCTATGATTTCTTAAAGCAGAGCAGTTTCTTTTCTCCAGATGGATCGGCAGAGATGTTATCCATTGTGTCTTTTAGACTGTGGTTGTGTCAAAGCCTGACAATAGCATGAAGACAGTTTGGTTTTCAGAGGCAAAAAGAGAGGTGCTCCGTAGCTTGATATTACAGGGATCAGCACACCAGGAGAGCAAGATGTGAGTCTAACCTAGGGGAACTGACTTCTGATCATGACATCTTTTGGAGGCATGACACCAGAAGAGATTTCCCTCTGGTCTAACCAAGCACAGAAAATCTTTTGTTTTTAAGGGTCTGGGGAAACCAGCCAGTGGTGCTGCTACAGCTGAAGTGCTTAAGAAGAGAAGGCTGAAGGAAAGGTGACATCTAGAAAATGCAGCAGAACTGCATTGCACTTCATGTATCCTTCCTCTCCCCTTTCTTTCACCACTTCCTCTGTTCTACTCCAGAGATTCAGCCACCCTTAGACAGCTGTTAAAAATTCAGTTCCAAGATGGAGGTTTAAAAGGAAGGACTTTGGCAAAGTCAAAGTTTTAGTACTTAATAATTGAAATTAATTCTAACTCAAAAACTGGATTTTCTTTAACTGCATAGCAACAGCTTCCACCAGTGTCCATTGCCAGCAGAGTAAACATGGCACTTCTCAGGCCAAGCCAATATTCCAAGTAAACATTACTGAGCAACTGAACAATACTACTCTTCACAGAAAGAACTGATGAAAATATGTGGGAAAACTATTCTTAAAATGTTACTCCAACATTTGCAAAATCCCCCCTTAAAAACACACGCACACAAAATCAGTCTTACAAATGACCATATACGTTTGGATAAAATTCGAAAAATTAAAATGTTCAGTGACCACCAGAGGGCTTTGCGTATATGAGAAATGACTGGCTGAAATTGACTCCTTAATTCATACCAAAATGACTGTGTATGCTAAATACCAGGCAAGTCTCCCCATTCATTGCATTTCCTCCTGTGCAACTAAACAACCAAACAAACAAAAATATGAAAAAAACTGTTCTCAATGGTTTTCTTGGAGAAAATGCCCATGAACATGTCCTGGTAGTATGGCTGCTGTCTCCATGCCTTCACAGTCAGGACAAGCCACCTCATCTTCAAAGACTGAATATTGTGACAGGTATAGCTGGTCTATAGCTGCACAGGTAATTTGGCTTAACAGACACCAACCCCACCAGCTTAGCTCATTAGAAAGAGAGAAGTAAACAAGNTTTAGAAAACATGAAAGGATAGAGGGTAGAGCAGGGGGAAAATAAAGCAAATAAAGAGAAAAGAGAATGCTTCCTTGAGAGAGCATCAGTCATGCAATACGCACAGCATTTGTCAACAATTCTCAAGGATGCTGCATGCAGACACACCCATTCACCAGCTGGGGCGGGGGGAGATTGTGACCATAGACACACTGAATCTGGGAGAAGACATAAGTCATAGAACCATGGAATCATTTCGGTTGGAAAAAAACTTGAGATCTTTTCCCAGCACAGCAGCATGTAGACGCCATGCTGCATGCCAGCAGCAATAATCTCTATGCACAGCATACAGTTCCACTGGAAACAGTGGAATCAGTCTGGTTTCAGCAAGATCAACAGAAATAGCTCTTTTCCAGACCCAGGGGACACCTGTACTTTGCTGAAGCAAGTAATGGTGTTTCGTCTGGTTTGGAGTAGCTTTTACTTGACTCTTGCATCTTCCAAGGATACAAATTAACCCCTTGAAAAACCCAAGGGATATGTAACTAAATTAACTAATCTGAAGAAATAGAGTCATGCAGTACTACATGCTTCTTGAGAACCATGAGAGGATCAATGAGATGCTCCTAAGGGATTATGTCTTCTACCTCTCAGTGGTTTTTGTGGTGATTCTGACACTCACTTAGAGAGGTGGCATCTAATCTTTAAACTGCTGACAACTGAGGTCTCAGGGTGAAACTCAGCCACATGCTGAACAGCAAATATCCTTATGAGTGCACATCCTACCAGCCGCTATGACTGAGGATGGTGAAAAGAGAACAAAACCACCATGGGGAATGACCAGTAACCAGGAGCCTCTACATTATCTGCTTAGTGAATGCTTAATGCTGTGTGTCAGGTGACTGAAGAGACAGGGTCTCCATGGTTTGCATCATGAAGCTGATTTTATTGAACACACTGCTGGTTTATATACCTTTCAAGCATAACAACCATATCTATGTTTCTTAGTAACGTTGCTTAACTATGGGCTAGTACAGATTTGTACAGGCCTGTACTGTCTTGCACACATACATATATACACCTTGATCTCTTCTTTCTTCAGCGTCTTGCCTCAACGTGCCAGGTCTTGTAGACCTCTAGCACATCTACTTCTGTAATGAGTTCAGCAGTACTTTGAGTCCTGCTTCCAAGCTGTGCTTCCTACCAACTTTTCCAACCAGAGCCATGCCCCTGTATGAGCTGGTAAGAGCCAGTGTGGAGAATGTGGAGAAGACACAGAGAAAGGGGAGTAGTTTGCATTCACATTACCTTAGGCACACATATCTTTTCTGAATCTGATTTGTATCTAAATTACAGTTGCTGACCCTTAGATGTCTAGCAGTCCAGAGAAGGTGAGATTGGTTTCCATTTCATAACCATCATTCATGTGAGTTGACTCCACTCTGCCTCATTTACTGCAGACTGTAGTACACTCATCTAGAAATCTTGCCAGAACCCAGCACTAGGCAAGGTTAAGGNAACAACCAAACAAACAAAAATATGAAAAAAACTGTTCTCAATGGTTTTCTTGGAGAAAATGCCCATGAACATGTCCTGGTAGTATGGCTGCTGTCTCCATGCCTTCACAGTCAGGACAAGCCACCTCATCTTCAAAGACTGAATATTGTGACAGGTATAGCTGGTCTATAGCTGCACAGGTAATTTGGCTTAACAGACACCAACCCCACCAGCTTAGCTCATTAGAAAGAGAGAAGTAAACAAGTCCCCAGGCGTGTTACTGATAGGTCAGATTCAAACTTAAACAGGAGACCCCAGCCAATCCCTTTGAANGAAATAGCTCTTTTCCAGACCCAGGGGACACCTGTACTTTGCTGAAGCAAGTAATGGTGTTTCGTCTGGTTTGGAGTAGCTTTTACTTGACTCTTGCATCTTCCAAGGATACAAATTAACCCCTTGAAAAACCCAAGGGATATGTAACTAAATTAACTAATCTGAAGAAATAGAGTCATGCAGTACTACATGCTTCTTGAGAACCATGAGAGGATCAATGAGATGCTCCTAAGGGATTATGTCTTCTACCTCTCAGTGGTTTTTGTGGTGATTCTGACACTCACTTAGAGAGGTGGCATCTAATCTTTAAACTGCTGACAACTGAGGTCTCAGGGTGAAACTCAGCCACATGCTGAACAGCAAATATCCTTATGAGTGCACATCCTACCAGCCGCTATGACTGAGGATGGTGAAAAGAGAACAAAACCACCATGGGGAATGACCAGTAACCAGGAGCCTCTACATTATCTGCTTAGTGAATGCTTAATGCTGTGTGTCAGGTGACTGAAGAGACAGGGTCTCCATGGTTTGCATCATGAAGCTGATTTTATTGAACACACTGCTGGTTTATATACCTTTCAAGCATAACAACCATATCTATGTTTCTTAGTAACGTTGCTTAACTATGGGCTAGTACAGATTTGTACAGGCCTGTACTGTCTTGCACACATACATATATACACCTTGATCTCTTCTTTCTTCAGCGTCTTGCCTCAACGTGCCAGGTCTTGTAGACCTCTAGCACATCTACTTCTGTAATGAGTTCAGCAGTACTTTGAGTCCTGCTTCCAAGCTGTGCTTCCTACCAACTTTTCCAACCAGAGCCATGCCCCTGTATGAGCTGGTAAGAGCCAGTGTGGAGAATGTGGAGAAGACACAGAGAAAGGGGAGTAGTTTGCATTCACATTACCTTAGGCACACATATCTTTTCTGAATCTGATTTGTATCTAAATTACAGTTGCTGACCCTTAGATGTCTAGCAGTCCAGAGAAGGTGAGATTGGTTTCCATTTCATAACCATCATTCATGTGAGTTGACTCCACTCTGCCTCATTTACTGCAGACTGTAGTACACTCATCTAGAAATCTTGCCAGAACCCAGCACTAGGCAAGGTTAAGGTACACACACTGGTACAAGTCTATAATCTGTGGGGCTACATGAATCAGCAGTACAGAGGAATCTTCCAGTCTGATCTGCTTCAAAGCCAGTGTCTACCTATACTTCCAAGAAAGGATCGAAGACCCCACAAGGCGATAAACCCAGGAGGTATCTTGCATAGATAGCCAACAGATTTCTATTCTTAGAATGATTCTAGAATAAAATGTTTCCCAGTTTGTCTTGCTGATAAAGATAGTTCTTAAAACTGGACATGATGAAAGATGCCATCACAGAAAAAGCGCTATCTAGGATGCCCAAGGGGAGCACAATCAGTGTGTGTGAACACAGCATGTGTCACAGTGTATAAGCAAGCAACAGCATTATGCTCATGAGCAATATCTCACTGAGAAGCCAACCAATATCTCCTGAAGTAGCCAAGCTTCAGTTATGCACACTCAAGGGGCATGGAGACTCGAGGGGTATGGAGCATGCTGATGACTGCATTTACCAGTGAGGACATTTTTGAAAATGTCCAAATGACATAAATATTTCAAGCAAATTTTCAAATTTGAATAAGATCTGTGAGGTAACATTCATCATATTAATATTAGGTCTCTAATAATTAGGCATCTGGGCAAAACTACGCATTTGGATTCCCTCTATAGGAATAAAGGAAGAAATAGAAACATACAGAGGGCAATTCATTGGGCCTGATCACAAAACAAACAAGAAGAGGGCAGTACTACTCACTCGGTGCTCTGTTAGATGGAGGTATTTCTCGTTACAGCATGACCTCACTAGATCATGCTCTTGATTTATGTTTCTCTCCCTGACTGCAAAAGGACCCCAAATGAAAAACTGTGCTTAAATGCTTAACTTTTCCATGAGTAAAGTTGAACAAGATAAATCCACCTTCCCTTTCTATCAGTGTGTTAAAATATTTCACTATAAAAGAAATAGAAGCAGCTATTCTAGAAAAGAGGTTTCAAGAGATTCTAAGAAAAATCCTCCCTTCAGTGGTTTTGAAAATGAAATGAGAATAATAGCTATTTCAACTGTTCTGGCATGAAAAGGTGTTAACAGTATGCCACTTTTAAAGAACTCTGAGATGACAAGACTGATTTTCCAGAAGTAATTCTTCAGTTTCATTTTGAAAGTTCCCTGCAGAGGAAAAATCAGAAATACTGCTTTTCATTCCCACTCACCAGGAAAGATGTCAAGAAGCCCATCAACTTTGGTAAAGCCAGAGCTTCCAAGCCCCAGAAAACTAAAAACCTACAGCCATCACTCACAGCACAAAGGCAACTCCTTAGGAGGAATTATTTTGCAAATCCACTGTTGAACTGGGCTGCTTTTTTTACATATGAGACATAGCAGACATCTTGTAACAAGCAGGAAGAGCCTATGCTAACTAATTTACCCTAAGGAAGTGAGAGTAGTGGTCAGCAGGCTGAATTCAACCATGGAGGTCTCCAGGAAATCTCCAGGTACTGGAGATGCCACAAGCAACACTAGCGGAACAGAAGCAGACACAGGATGACCATGTGTCCAAGCAGAACCAGTCTGCAGCACCTGAGTACTCCTGGGTGCACCTATCCATCTCCCATAAAAGTCTTTGGAAATTCTTGCTTTGCCTTCATTTTGTAGAAGAAAAAAGGTATCTTGTTGGAAACAGCAGATCTATAAGTATGGTACCTAGAAGCAGGAAGAACTTCAAGAATGGCTGCTTGAAAGACTAAGTGCAAAACGCCTCTCAGCAACCAGCAAGATTTACCCTGGAAGGAAGAAACTTGTCTCTCTAGATGCTATCCCTGCAGCCAACGTTGCACAGAAAGGGGTTAAAGAAAACCAGTTGTTTTGTATGTCAGGAACTGCCTTGGGGACATGGCTGGGAGCTGGAGAACAGAGGACAGGTTAAGGGGACAGCAGCACAGTGCTTCTCTAGTGCCATGTGTCCTGACTCCCAACAACCTGATCTGAGGTCTGGGCTAGGCTCATGCTCCTCCTGACAGTGAGGCAGCCAGAGAGGCGCCTAAAGGCAGTGCTTCAGTTGATATTGAACTCCACCCCCTGACAGCACCACCTCCTTCCCGTGTGCTAAGGTTTGGCTCTCTCTTCAGGGGGATGTACCCAGATTTTTGTTACAAGAGTAACAAAATGATGGGAAAAAAGCCTTCCAACGTCTCATATTAGTGTAATGAGAAAGAAGAGTGGTTATAAATTCATTTAGTTAGTCCTGGATTTTCTTGTGGATGACATTGGTTTTCAATAAGAAATGGATGCTTGTATGACAGTTCATACTCTTAACCTTCTACAACACATCCATGTGGAGCCAGTGTGCCACACATCTCCAGTCTAAACCTACGGTCCCTTCTGCCCCTGCACAGGCATCAAGGCAAATAAATGTGCCAAAAACCTGAGGCCTCCTTCTTATGCTTTTTCAAAGGAGCATCTGAAGAGCCAAAGGCTGTTTCCCTTAAATATCCCTCTTCCTAGCAGCGCCCAGTATCTCTCCCGTGTCGTTGCCCAGTCCACTCTACAACACAGAGCAGCTGAGTGTCCTTCAGAGGGGACACAAAGGATGTGTGAAAACACCTTCCTGGCTTCAACCGTTTGGCACCCAAGGTTTATGCCTGTACCAAAGAGCCAATACTCCTCAATTCTCTCTCTTCCACCTACTTCCTAGAGGAAAACTCCATATGCTACTGCAAAGTTAGGACTGATATTGCAGAGAAAGAAGAGTCAGAGGGACAACACACATGGCTAAACTCAGGTGCTGCTTCACTCTTCTAACAGAGAATGAACAAAGCCACTACAGAGCAGCCAGCATAGCCAAGACAGGTGTCTCACAGCACAGTCCCCATATCACAGGTCTTGCCGCAGCACCCTGCTGGCTGGGACAGTGTCTCCAGCCCTTGCCTGTGTAGGTGACAACAGGAAGGAAACCATGACAGACTGCCGTGTCCCCACTCTGTCCCCATTCTCTCCTCCCTGAAATCCAGCCTGGTGGATCCTGAGGGAAGCCCCATCTGCTTCACATTCCAGACCATGTCATGTCATAATTATTCCTAATTATGCCTCATTTAGCTTGACAGGTACCAGATTGAGAAGGATGGCCTAGTGACAGAGAGCACCTTGGCCGGCCGCACCAGCGAGCCGCAGGGAAGCGCGAAGCAGGAATGACCGAAAGGACGGGAGCGACGCCGCCGGGCGGGGCCGCGCACGGCTCCGCGCAGCGCCTCCCGGAAGGGGGCGCCCGCCGGCCGGGTGAGCCTCGCNCCCATCACCATCTTTGTTGCTCTTGTTTGGATGCTCTCTTAGTATCTGTTTTATTGTGGCACCCAAACTTGCCCCCAGCACTCGAGGTGAGGCTGCCCCAGTGCAGAGCAGATGGGACAATCCCCTCCCTTGCCCAGCTGGTGATGCTGTTCCTGATGCACCCCAGGACAGGGTTGGCCCTCCTGGCTGCCAGAGCACTGCTGGTTCATGTTCAACTTGCCATCAAGCAGGACCCCCAGGTCCCTTTCCTGGGCACTGCTTTCCAGCATCTCATTCACCAGTCTGTATGTACCATACCAACAGAGTTGCTCCATCCCTGGGGCACCAGTCCTGCACTGCACAGGATATTTGCAACTGGTTACTACAGAATTGACACTACAAAAATAATGTTACGCAGACACTGTTCAGGGTCACAACATGTTGGGGCTCACAAGTTCCTCCATCTCCCTGAAGGCCTACACAAGTGTTTTTTAAAAGGTGTGCCCTTGTCATCCTGCAGGGCTCCCTGTTTTTTCACACAGCAACATCAGCTGTGAACACCTGGACACAGGCAGCACCCTCACTGATGCACAAGAAGACATGCTGAACGCCAGGCAGCCGATCCTGCATGACAGATACTGGGAATCATATGTCTCCACCACAGACCCTGGCTACTCTCTTCCCCTCTATGCATCAGCTATAGGTCAAGGCTGACATGTCACCTGCTGACATGTGGGTCCAGCAACAAGTAAAGCTCTGGAAGGTACAAAAATGTCAGGTATGTTGACTAAAGGAGGTGGGTTTTCAAGGGATGCTCACTGTTCCGCGTCTCTGTGGCCCACACTTCAGTAGTCAGTGAAGAGACAAATGAAACTGTCTAAATAGTATCACTGTGACCTAGACACAGAGACATTTTCACATGTCTAGGTCAGGAGGGAATGAGCCAGCACAGGGGCAAAACATGAAGAAATTGCATTCTCGCATGCACTGCTCGCTTTCTGGAAAAAAAAAAACCAAACAACCCACAACTTTTTTGCTTGGTTCTGAGCTCCTGCAGCTAAAGTGGCTGTTGGGTGAGCCAGGGCTCCACCGTCGTCAGCTGCAAGCTGCGTCTCTGAGGTGATGCAGGCATTGCATCTGCAAAGCTGCTCCTCTGCCTGTTTGCCCTCCTCAGGAACCACCTCCCAAAAAGACCACCAGGGCAACAGGCCTTCATTGCACCTGTCCTTCCAGCTTTCGGCTGTTCTGCTGCAGGGGGGTGGGGTCAAATGCCGGAGGGAGAGAGGGAGGCAAAGCTACCTGCACTGCAATTAAGCGACTGCTGTGGGAAGAAGCCAGGCAGCAAAGGAAGGATGATTTACTGACACAAGCTAAGCCAATATAAACACTTATGATACAGGTGCCTGTGCTCTCAGATATTGCCTGACATAATTCAATCGTTTTGTAAACCGATTTAGTTAAATCTGTATAAAACTGTGTTTAAACAAGCCCAAACAGTGGTTAAAATGTTGTTAATAAAACATATCACCATAAAACAAATATATATTATGAAAGCTTCCTTTTTGCTGACAGGATATATACTTTCTCACTCTATTTCTTTTTCCCTCTCTTCTTTTCTTTAGAGGTTGCACATTCTGCTGTGCCATGACTGTCTATTTTTTTTCTGTACTGTACAAAAATAGGGTTGTCTCCATTCAAAAGTCTGCAAGTCCACCTCTAGCGTTTCTCACTGTTGTGTAAAGTAGAGCTGGAGAGACATGTATTTATTTTTATATAACCTTCAGTAAGATTCAACCCAGAGGAATATTTTTTAGCAGATTTTAAGCTAAGTAGTTTATTCTGGATGCAGCCTGACTCTTTTCATTCTTTACAAACTGACCTATCTTACAGTTTGGAGTTATTCAATCACTCTGAAAAGATGTTCCCATTTTTTTTTGTTTTCAACAAGGTCACTTTTTTTAGCAATGTTAGCTTTTTTTTTTTTGTATTTTTAAGTCCTATTCCAAAATCACCAAAATCAAAATTTATCTGTGTCCAAAATTAACTTTCAAAATAACAGTATCTTCTCTCACACTTGGCCCAAATGCCCAATTAGTTTGGTCTCCTACACCAAAAACCCTTCAGTTTTTAAACAAATGCATGACAGAGTTATAAAAAAATAGGAAGACAAAATTACTGTACCCCTAGCAGAAGTCAACAACAGTAAGACTAGCGTAAGTCAACTTTTCCCTTGACACATCTCTTTTTGTGGTCTTTGATTCATTCAGAAGAGAAATTTTGGCAAGTGCTTCCAGGATTCAGCTGTTTGCACACCTGCATGATGCACTGGAGCAATTGTTCCCTTGGGGAGGCAGATGAGCGGTGAGTGGAGCAGCCACACTAAGCAGCAGGAATTGTCACTGATGAAAATGAAGGAAAAAGGGACACATTTGAAAAAAAAGGCAGCGGGGGGGACAGGAGATGGCAAACTTCATGTATCAGCTGGGAAGCTCTGAAGGAGCTAGGAGGGGTATACAGAAGCAAGGTGGGCTAGGGCTGGTCTGTGGAAGGGACAGGGGGCAGCCTCTGGACAGGTAGGAAAGCAGAAACCAGTTAATCTCTGATACAGCAGTGTGAGAGCTATGGTCTCTGGAATGAAAGGGGCCAGAATGCTGAGTTGGGCTCAGTGGCTGGAGGATGCACCCCTAAGTGGAACTCTAAGCTCAGTGGGCATCCACTGTCTGCTACTACTGCAGTCAAACTGCACCCAGAGGCAGCTGCCCTCTTGCCCAGAGAGCAGCCTGGCTTCATACCCCATGCCATGCAGTTCTGCTGATTTATATCCTAGAAGCCAGGCAGCCACAGAGAACAGCTGCACAGCATGTCAGTACCTCAGAGGAGCGCAGCCAAGCCTCCACGGCCTCACGTTGCTGCTGTTTGAAGAGCCCAGACCCTTCCCTGAGGAAAATGGTGTGCATACAAAATCTCAGAGGAGAGGTTGTCACCCACGCTCTCCCATCTGTCCCAAATTCTTGCTCTTTATCAGTCCCGTTGCCCCTTTCCACTGCAAGACAAAGCCGCAGACTGGCTATGGTGCCATCACAGGGGTTGGCTGCTAAAAGCTGTGTTAGGAAGGGAACTCTGCTCCAAAGGACACATTCAGAGTAAGCCCTGTGTACATTTGGCAGGGATCATAATCCACAACCACCCAGCCTGGTAACATCGCTGGAGGCCTCAAGAGTAGACAGTCCAAGCCAGGATTTGTGATTGTTTACCTTGACATACATTTGGGTATACTCCAAGTGTAGACAAGGGATTTAGATGCCCAGATTATTTGCCCTCATGGCAGCAATGCACAAATACAACTACTAGGAAGATTAGAGATATTCCATCTGCTTAAATTGCTCCCTTTTCCTGCCAGCTCTGATAACCATGATGATGGGGATTTAAGCCCCAGCGCTACTGTGACTGGCACCAGTGTGATGATTATATTTCCTATGGGACCACCCTCCCAGTTCTGTGCAGTCCATCTCTGCTCATCACAGCAGGAGTCTTGTCTCTGCTTGTAGGGCCCCACTCCTCATCCCCCATCAACAGTCCCCAACAGCTCCTATGCAAGGCACTAGATAAAACTATAACAGAAAGATGGCTCTTGCCTCTTTATTTGGTTGTTTAAGCAAATGGAGGTAGTACAGATCATGAGAAAAAACAGCAGACAACAGAAGGAATTAGAGGAATTGTAGCTCTTAGTTGTCTTTGCACGATTGCAACTTCTTATGCTAGTTTTATTCATACTTCAAAATGTCACCTCTTTGGGCTATGGCCAAAAATATTAAGTCCCAGACCACAGTGGAAAAATAGAGGCTTCAACTAAAAGTATCTTAACTAAGCTTGAAGTAAACCATTTGTTATCAGTAACTGCTACAAAATAAGAGGCACTGTTCAGCCCTGCATCTTTGGAAGGAAATGACAGAAGCAATTATGAGTTTAGAGTGCAATTGCATAATGGTTTAATCTCAAGCACTTTCGGTGGTGGTAGACAATTCTGTTGTTACACTGTGAACTCTGAGTGTATTTTAGCATATTGTATCATTTGGACCTGGAGAGCAAAGTCTTCCCCTGCTTCGAGTGCTCAATGTTGTGGTTCTTCTCCCCAGAAAGAAGGCACCTCCCAAAGCATGCCCTTGCCTTTTGAACAACATTTTCCATGGATTCTGGGGGAATTCCACCAACTCTGAATCCATTAGAACCTTTTTCTAGCACAAGTTAGGGGTCTCCTAAACAAGTAAAGAGACAGTTCAACCTGACTCCTATTTAAGAGCACAGATAGGGAAACAGAAGAGACTGATCTCCCTGGGAGGAAGCCAGACACGTTTTGCAAAATTAAGCCTTCCAGCAGGGCACACACTGGGATCTTGTAATCTTCCTCTCTGACCCTTCTCCTGGAGTGGGGCAATTACAGTAGATTATGGGAAGTTAGTGATGGTGGTTGATGACTGATTTTAGAGCATGTGTTCCCAAACTACCAGAGGAACAATTTGATCCATAGGAAACCCCTCCTTTTACTTTTCTCTTTCTGCAGCAGGTCCAATACTCACTAAGATTGCTTGTTGATTATCTGCACCCTTGTCATCCCACCTCAGTATCTCAGCTATGAGATGCAGCCTCTCTTCTTATTCCTGGCAGTCAAATGCAATAAACCTGGGCATTCTCTCATGCTTTTGTGTGTCCTAGCTTATCCTTTTGGAGGATCAGAGGATGCCTTCAGTGCCATCCAAGCCCCTGTTGCATTCAAATAAATTGCCTTTTTTTTTTTTTTTTTTTTTTTTTTTTTTTTTTTTTTTTTTTTTTATCCTCTAGAAACCACTATTTGCCTTCTAGGACTGACAGTTATTTCCACACACTCAGAAACAACAAAACACAAACAGACTACATCTTTTGTAGTCAGCTTTAGCACATAAGGGCAGAGGTATACAAAGCTGTCCCTTCTTGAGGGAAAGAATGGAGGGAAGCTGTGACTGAGGAGTGTGCTCATAATAATTTTATCTGAAATGCATCCCACAAATTCTGAGGTGATGTAACATGATGGTCACCAACATAAGACCTTTTGCTAGGCTTTTCAAAAGGTTTTCTCAAGCTGCGAGTCACCTGTGGACTGCAACGGAGGAGCTGCAGTGGGACGTATATTGTTTAGAGTGAACTGTAGGACATGAAAGGAAACAGGCATCTGCACAGCATAGTAAGGACCATCTCCTCAGAGCTTGACTGCTTCTAGATGTCTTCTTTCATCTGTTATGCAATTCAACAACCAAGACTCCAACACGCAAGTGCAACTCAGTGCTATGCAGTGAAGCAAGCAGGCTGTGGTTGTAGGTTTCACAGCAGAGACTGCAAGGCATTGAATCTGCAGATGAAAATCACTGCTGTGAAAGCACATTTCATCACTCTCTTACCATGAATGGAAAAGCTTACACCTCCTTCTTTCTCACACTCGATACCCTAAAAGACATTCAACTGCATTGTGTAACAGGGAAAAACTTCATCTGCAAGATAGGTCCGTGGCAGCAGGAGTTCTCCCTTGCCCTTGGGGAGAGCTTTTGGGCACAGGCAAAGGAACTTTGTATCACACAAAGCAAGTTGCTGATTCTAAGTTAGATTGTCACAGAAAGCCATTAAATGACAGAGACAACAAATAAGAGGGAAGGATGGCAAAGAGTCAGTTTAGATGGAAGAAAAATGTTGTGAGTTGTTTTTGGTTTGGGTTTTGAAGAATAAGAGCACTGCACTTCCAGCATATGATGCACAGTAAATGCTGAAGAGCTAAGCAGAGCAAAAAAAAAATAAAAAGGGAAAAGGCTCTGAAAACCTTCAACACATTATTGAAATATGAGAAGGAAAAGGTTTTGTTTCCATGGCAACATATCCTATGGTCCTTCTGCTGGAGCAATGTACTAGAGAAAGATGACTTTCCCTGTTAGGTATGCCAGTGAAGTGAAAGATAATTAGAGACCCCTTTCCTCAACTGCGTGCATTTGTAAATTTTCAATTTGATGTGTGTAAGTGCTCAGATGTTACAGAGCTCCTGGAAATGGATGTCTCCATAGATGACAGAATGAGCTCTGAGGCAAGTGTAGGTACCTGTTGCAGAACAGATGTCTGTGAAGGTTTGGGTGCATTGTGGTTTTTTGCCCTTCCATGATGCTGCTTTGCTGTATGAATATGGCCCAAGGTGTCAATAGAAACTTAAGAATTAAAATTGTTCTTGACTGCAAATTTTGGAATAAGAAGTTGCAGTTTTTCATCCAAGACAAGAGGACTTTGTTTCCAACTGTCACCTCTTATTTCTCACATACAGGTATGTCAAAGCTGAAGTGCTCCATGGCAGCTATTTTACCACAGCAGGATGGCATGAAAGAATTCAAGAGGAAAAAAAAAAAAACGACAAAAAAACGAATATGAAACAGGAGAGGGAACTGGAGAAATACAGAAAATACTGATATGAGAGGAACTGGAATAGGACTTCAAACATAGCTTTCACCCTCTTCCAAAGAGTATCATTGGATCATCACTTACTAAATATTATGAGCTGTAATACTAAAACTGTCTGTCTGTGGTATGATGATGCTCAGGAGCACAAAGAGAGGCAGTTATGCATTTTGTAGTCCAAGTGGGTAACAGAAAGTTTTAGGTATCTGTATTTTGCAGCGGGGAGGCAAGAATAATTGCAAAAGGTTAAAATACCTTGTCTAAAGTTGCAATGAAAGTTTGTGATGGAAGTGGTTGAACAGCTCCTGACCTCCATCCAGATGTCTGATGATATAACTATTTCCAGAGTAATATCTCCAGGTGTTCAGTTGAAGAATTCTGCAGATGCAGCTCAGCTGCCAAGACCCAGCATAATCATACAGATGGAATAAATATAGTCAGCACAACAGCTCCATGGTTGTGGGAACATGACATACACACCTCTGCCCACCATGGTTTCAGCAGACATTTTCTTCCCCGGCTAGAAACAGCACTTACTAAACAATTTTTAAAACAAACAAGCATAAACACAAACAAACAGAAATACAAATAAACAAACAAAAACCCCAACCCAATATCCTTCAGCCATAATAGCCTATCACACAAAGGAAGCAGGAGGGCATTTACTAGCTGGAAGGAAGATATAGCTACAGTGATGAGCTCCACTGAACTCACCTAGGGCAGCAACAACCACCCTGTCCTGTATTTTAAGGCCAGACTATGAAAGGACATGCTGGGGAAAATTTCTTTTGGATGGATCTGTCTGGTGTCCTTCCTCCTCATTTTGACTCTGACTAACTTTTGGAAAAAGAAATGTGGAGTGGAGACTGAAGTGTACCAATAGCTAGAGAAAATAAGTCCTGATGCTTTCAGATTCTGATGCCAGGATCAGCAGCAGGGGAACAGGTTACAAAACTGTGCTCTGAGTGAGCAATCTTAGCACCTCTGGATCTTGAAGGGAATTATGTACATAAGTGTTAGGCCTGGACAGCAATACCCTTTCTTCACTCCAGGGAAGGAGCTGGCAGTAAATGCCAATCATAGCCTGAAGCTGGCAAAGCAGTTACGGAAAGCAGACCCAGAGACTGACGGCCATAGAAAACATCCTCCCATCACTCTGCAGTTTTGCCTTGCAATGCTTTCCCTCTCAGTGCTACAGACTGGACTCCAGGCCTTCTTTCATCCCACCTAATCCAATGCCACTGGCAGTAACAACCATAACTGCTAAACTCAGGTTGCATATTGTCCATTGTGTTGTCATATTCTGCTCCAGTCATCTATCATGGATTTCTCTTGTACACTCTTGGGACGCACAGGATTTATTTATCTACCTCTGTGCATCCATGAGGCTCCGGCCTTCTCTGGCTTTATGCCACTACAGTCATTAAGGATAACATCACATTAACAAAGAGGTAGATTTCTTTCTTTGATCAGTCTTCAGAAAAGCAGGGTGGCCATTTCAGAAGAAGGAAACTGGATTTTTAGCCAAGCATGTCTTTTTCACTTCTCTTCCTTGCAGTACTCTTCATACAGAGAAATTCTTCAGGGTTTTTCTACAGGACTCCTATGCAGCTCTGCAGAGCTGCCAGGTGATCCTGGAGAAGCATTTCCAGCAGTCCTTGGAAGGCTGTAGGAGGGCTACAGTGACAGAGGGACACACAGCAAGTCAGAGTGCAGGTCTCTAGGCATGCAGACTTGACAAGTGTGGCAGAATTGAATATCCCACAAGCAGCACAAAGAGCATGTAAGTGATCAGTCTCACAGCTCAGATCTCCATGCTTAGGTATAGGTATCACGTCCTCCTGGGCTCAAATTAGGGAGTTCATAGGTTGGAGTTCAACTTGTAGGACTCTGGAGGGGCAAAGCAGCAGCTGGAAAAGGTCTGAGGAGAGATGGAGCACAGCTCCCCTGTGAACAGCCACACAGCATGTAGACTCTCCCAGCCCAGCATTAAGGGCATCCCAACTGGCTGGCTTCAAGACAACATGGCACTGTAATTCTCATCTATCCAGTACTAAATTATCCCTTTCCACTGCAAAACTGCGAAAAGCATAAGGACCATCTGAATGTCTGGTGGCTTTATGTAGCTCACAGGCATCTCAGAATACAGAACTGGTTCTCTAGGTCCATCTCATGCTAGAGATGCCCCTTGCACTGGAGAAGCATCAGGAGTGGGAGTCAGTGTACAGCCTTGCACACAGCCTGCCCCAGGGGAAATAGGGTTTTCATGAGCTCCTCTTTGCTAGAGGAGCTTCACCCTGCCCATAATCATCTCTCCCAGTACAAGCTGGTAAGTGGGCAGAGAGCTCAGTGCCTTCTCCCTACTGTGAGGACACTCCGTCCACAGCTGTGCACCTAGGTAAAGTGCCAACAAATTATGGAGGCGAGGCAGAATATCATTCCTACAGTTCCATTTGCAAGATAAATTATAGCATCTGCTTCTGAATTCAAACAAGAGCAATGCTGCAGCCTTTCTAACCTGCTGCTCTAACGAGCTGCAAGGTCGTCACCATTTTCTGGCTGTTCTGAGAACTTCTGTGAAAGGAGAACACATTAACAGACTTCAGACAGCTATTAGCAGATGCTTGTCTGGATTGCAATAGAGATCATGACTTGTATGGTTGCCTACAGCCTCAGAAAAATGGTCAAGGTCTGAAATAAGATGACAGAGACGGTAGATCTGCTCTTACCTAGCAGTTCTGAAGGATCAGCCGTCAGGTGTAGGAAGCAAAACAGGAAACCATAGTCTCTTCAGTCTCCCATTAGCAAGCATAGTAGAAATGGTACTAATGTGCCAAGGAAAAGTGACTCAAATGTGTTTTGCCTGTGTCATATCCTTAAGCTGGGAAATCCTCTTTGTGTACCTGCTGTGCATTGCCAGAATGCACCAGGCCTTAAAGTTCCTTAAATGACAAAATCTTTGTCAATATTTTGATGTAGGCTGGGATTAGGCTATGGCTTGCCTGTACATGGTTTACGGAGGCACAGACTAGCGTATCTCCTTTGCAGTATATGTCTGTCTCTTGCTCTTTCTCCTGTACCCTCCTTTCCAGTAACAGCTGCTAACTCACTGTGAAACCTGAGTTTCTCACCTACAACTGGACCCTTGTTCCTACTGGAAAAAAAGCAGGGAACAAAATGCTAATCTCCTTCATAGGGATAATAACCCCCAGGGTATATGCCTGATGTGAAAAACACCAATCACTTGTTTAAAAATTTTAAAAGTTTAATAGTGATAAAATAGTTATAAAAACAGTAATAAAATTTAGGACAATAAAAACAAAGAATTCCAGATGTCTGGATGCTCCTGGAAGCTAATCCCTCCATGAGAGCATGCCTTGCGAGCAAGAGCTCTGGACTTTTATATCCTTTCAAACTAGGGATTCTCTGGTTTTTGTCATCTGTTTTCTTAATCCTTTTTGGCTCCATAAAGGCAAGAAAAGGAGATGGGCTGATGTTTGTCTTTTCCGATAAGGGCAGTAACTCCTGCTGTTTATCTCTGTGCGAAGAATTTTCTTGGTCATCTTATCCATTCCTTGTGCTGGTCATAAAAAAGGTATCTTACATAGCTTAACACTATATTTAACTCACTACTTAAAATAATTAATACAACATTACTAAAAAAATTAATGTAACATTCCTTTCAAACATAACACATATAGTATTCATTTTAATATTTGCAAAAAACCAATCATATACCATGCATTTTTCACACCTGATGAGCTCATAAGCTGGTGTCTCAGAAGATAGACAAGTGGAGAATCAATTCAGCCCTCCATGGTAAACACACTTTCAGAGTCTGACACCTCTGCTCTGACTTGGATATCTCTAAGAGTAGTTTGAATTGTACTTTGGAGTTCCCCATGTCTGTGTCTTGGCCACTGAAGTTACAGAAGATGTGTCCCCCCTTTCCTCAGCAAATGATTGGATTAATCTCTCTGGTGCACAAGGATGATACAAGAACTGCCATGTGGGTGGAGGCACGTTGTGGTAAGTCGTGGTTCACACCAGGCTTTCAGTTGTGCCTGAGCTACTCTGACAGTATTGCCCAGTGCTGGCCCTCTCATGGTCAGTGTCTCCTGCCAGGAAGGAGTGGAGAGACAGAAGCCAGCGCTGCCATGCTGCAGGGCACTCCTCCTGGCGCTCCTGCTGCCACTGGCCTTCCCTCCAAGAGCCCATCTGTTCATCTTCCTCCCTCTCATCTTATGCAAAGTAGCTCATTAGTCCGATTAGCAGCTAAGCACTATTTCTGATTGTTCATCAGTGATTCCTTTGTTGCCCTCCATCACTCCTGTTGAGCCTCATTAATGCTGCTAGGAAGCAGAGGAGCTGTTGGGATATTTATAGGAAGGGTAGGGTGTTCTTTAGGCTTTATTGCTGTCTAATATCCCTTTCTCTACTCATGACCTCTTCCCTTACCCCAGCTCTCCCTTAAAAGCCTTCTCTTAATATGGAGCTTAGCCAGAGCATACAGAGACAGGAAAGGACTAGTCTGATGGTTTTGAGTCAGGGAATTGAGAAAGACAAGCTGCAAGTATGCAGAGGCTCAGTCCTGGGTCAGGAGGGTACAAACGTACATAGGACAGGGTACCTGGACCAGGGAGTTGAGTCTATGCCCCTGTGCACACACACATCAGGTGGGGTATCTGTAGCAGCCCGCAAATGAATCCAAAGGGATCATTATGTGCACACAGCATTGTTGGGGAGGTATATGCCCCAGCTACAAGCAAAGCTTAGGCATGCAGCACCTGTGTCAGGGGTTGGGTGTGAATGCATTTCCATGCAGGACACCCAATTCTCTGCCTGTAAGCCGATGGAGAGCTGTGCCATGCTCCCAACAGCTTCAGAGGGAGCAACTGCCTTGGTTGCTTATAAAAATATTCTTTCATGCAGCACTTAATTATGGAGGCAACTAGACAAAAACTAATCATTCATTCTAATATAGGGGAGAATAATTCTGACAGCAAGAGATACTTGGCTTCTTTGGGAGGAGAACAGAGTATGAGAAGGAGGTAGAAGAAAAACTACAGGAAGAAAATCCTAAATCAGTTACCCAATACAGACATCTTTATGACTTCATAAATGGAATCTGCTTAGCGTCGGCAATCTTTCCCAGCATCACAAGGGCACCTCTTCCTAGTCCAAGCCTGAGGCCCTGATCATGCCAGAAGTCAAACCAGGTGACATTTTAATATCACTTTTCATCTCAAGATTGCATCTTCCTTCCAAAGGGTCCCAAAGTGTTTTTATAACATTTCCAGGCACATAATTCATGTCTTGTGGCACTGACATAGAGTATGTTCCTGAGAAGGATGAGCCACTTCCACCACTGTGCAGGAATTTTGGACAGAAAGCAGTGACAGCTTCTGTGTCCCTCTTAAACCATGGGGTGTGCATGTGCATGTGTGTGAGGAGGGGGATTTCAAGGCAGCAGAATGCAATTGCAGAGTATGGAAGCTGGCCAGGAGCTCTAGCCAAATCCTCAGTTAATACGTAGGTTAGCACCGGGGAGCTGTAAGAAACAGCACTGGTGATCCAGAGTATGACAGTCCTTCCTCTGCCTTCCTGGTGGGTCATGCCTCTGCAAGTGGTCAGACCACTGTGTGGCTGGGGATGGCTCTTGAAAGGTTGCAAGCCAGGGTCCTGACATGGGTAGTCAGTCCTGATCAATCACCAAAAATGTGGTATTAATCTAAGTGTCTTGGACAAAATCCAAATTTGGGAAATGGCATCACACACATCTACATTCCCCCTTTTGGGCTTCAAGCAAGTCTAATGTCTTTTGCCTTCAGAGCAGTGACTTGCTGGGAACAGAGATAGCTCTATTCCACTCTACTTCTCCCACAGTCCCTGAGTGTCTGCTCCATGCCCACAGCTGCCATGGCTGAAATGGATCCCCTCTTCAAGACAGTGTACCTATCAGGCTGTTATGCCCAGTGCTGTTCTGCACTGTGGCTGGTGAACACTGCCCTGTACTGCCCACTGTGATGAGTCTTCCTTACTCCCCACCAGGGGTACTGCTAGCTGACTGACATGAGGAAGGGTTGGCCTTCACTGTCTGGGAAGTGCTGTTCTGCTTTGTCCAGAAGACCTTACAGGCAATCAGCGTCCTCGACACCTTAAGAGCAAGAGCCATGTGAGGATTGCTGATGACACTAAGACTCTGTCCTGGTTTAGGGCAAATTTGGGATTAAACCTCTGAATGGAGTTCCTCTGGAAAAGCAGACCTAAACGGCCCCTCCCCCACAACTGGTCTGGGAAAAAATTTCCTTGGAGAAAAGTGGAAAAAACTATTTAACAAACAAAGTGCTCACGAGCACAGAGAATNCAAAAGGCTCAAGTTACTTGTCTCTGCTGTGGAGGTAAGTTCAGCTAAAGTACCCTGATAAAAATGGGCAAATATGTTTTCCGGGCTGTTTCACCATTCTGAGGGGTATTCTGGCCTCCCAGACAGCATGCATTTGACCCAGACATACCTCAGGAGCTGAGCACAGGATGCCTCAGTCCTGCCATGCCACAAGTTCCCCCACAAGCACGTGGGCTATGCTCAACTGACTGAGAACCCCTCCCCTGTCTGGTGGGGCCCTTGCGTGCTGCCATCTCCCCTAGAGCACCCAACTGGCAAATGCAATGCCATCAGGGCCCAAGGAGGTTTCCTGAAGCCATAGGCATGCAGCGCAGTACAGCAGAGACTTCCCCCTTCTCCCATTTCCCCATCTGAAAGTTGTTGAATGAAATGGCACAAGACTGCACTGACAGTGCTAGAAGCTGTATTATGAGAGGAAAATGATGGTCTGAAGTCCTGCCATGGTCCAGTTAGCAAATGCTGGAGAATAAATGCAGTTTCCAATTGCTACAATTCTTTCTAAACAGAGTCTGGCTCTTGTGAAGGGACATTTTATTTTGAGATATTTTGTTCACTAAAATGCAAAAGTTATCTAGAATTAGCATTTCACACTCAGGAAAAGTCAGGGAAGTCCTTCCTTCGTCTTCCATTCTTGCTTCTCTGCCTCATAGCAGACCTTTCAGCAAGGTCATCAGAAATACTGTTGGATAGACACTCTGCAAGATTGTTTTAGGAGCGGTTCCCCATGAGACAACTGCTAACTCATGCAATTAGGTTGTCTCAAAATTCCCCCAAGCCACTTCTATTAGGCAGTAGCCCTTACTGCCACACCTCCCTGGTTCACCACACCCTGCTGCTGTAGCTTCCTGAGCAGAGTTGGCTGCATATTCCTTGAGGATGCATCCACTCATGCTCCCTCCACTGTATTGCTTGGAGGGGAGCCTGAGCTCTGAGCTGAGCTGTCCCCATATTTGCAGCACAAGAAGTTAGGGTCTCTCTCTTACACACACCCTATGAAAGTTTCCCTGATTAGTGTTGCATTTATAAGGACAGAAAGGTTGGGAAAATATCACAGTTGAAGTGATTGGTGAAAATACCTTTGCCAATGCAAGGAATGGGTGGGAAAAGGGGTCAAGAGTAGTGCTGGCTGAAGGTGTTGATTCCTGAGTGGAACAGGATGCCACTGTACAGTACTCTTCCTTTGTACCATTTTGCTACCATATAAAATCCAGATGCATGCAGCTCTGGGATATGGTAGGTAGTTTTGGTCCCTGCTTCCCAGGAGGGCAGCGTGGAGTCAGAGAAGGCATGGAGAAGAGCAACTAAAATGACCAAGGGTTAGGGCAACCACTGTGGAAGGATGACGTGGTGCCAGAGCCAGCTAGCTCTTCCATGGCACCACGCTGGGAGTGGGACACACCTCAGGAGCAAGGTGACCCAAGGTGCGGCTTAGAGCAGATGCTCTGTGGCACTTGTTACTAATAAGGCACACAGTAGAGGTAAAGGATGAAATGGAGATCTTCAGTATGGGTTCCAGGGAAAGGTTTATTTGCTGAAGGGTCCAGGGACTGAAGACACCAAACATGCAGCTTAAATACAGGATGTGCAGCAACTTAAATACAGGGGTTTCTTGGAGGGAGGGTACAATTTTTTAACCAATGGGGAACTACTTGGGGAGGAGAATTAGGTGGAGTTTACAACTTTGGGACCAATGAGGGAAACAAGGGGAGGAGAACAGGTCACATGGACCAATGGGGCATTGAAGATTAGGGACTTTCCAGAGGGGATTTCCAGGCAGGAGATGGCCCCAGGGTGGATTGACAATGAACAGTCTAGAACAAGGGGCAGGGTTAGGGAAAGATGGACAACTGAGGTCGGAGAGTACAACTTGGACTGAACCATTAACATAGGGAATAACAGAACAAACCATTAAATAGGGAACACACCATAACATCAGGAGAGGGCAAAATGGCTGTGTCATTGCTTTGAGAGGAAAATATCAGGAATCTTTAGAGAGTCCCCAAGTCTGGTAGGTAAGGTGACAACAGAACTGCTGCTCACCAAATGCCACGGTGCTGGTGGGGTACACAGTGAAGGCACCACTGAGAGCAGTCGAGCTCCCATGCTATTCCAAAATACCATCCCCTACTGCCACCACAGGGCACTGAGAGCTGCGTTATGGGGACCACTGTTCTGACTCAGTGGGTCATTACATTTTCTGTCACACCTATATCATGTGCAGTGGATGTGCTTTCACACCAAGCCCAGCTGATATGGACACATATCACACAAATGAAAACCTGCAGATGTCTAGTCCCAGTAAACCACCTGCCACTTCCAACCCAGTCACACCTCAGTGTACACAGTGGGCAGGTAGCAGAACAGGCAAGATCCAGGCACCCTTCAAGCACTGACTCCTTTATACAGTCACCAAACTGCTCCAGTGTTATCTACAGTTGTAGCTGTCGCTGATGTTGGAGACAGGCATGCAACACAACACACCGATGTTCATGCAGCAGCAGCCAACGTTTGTTGTTGGGCGCCCCCCTTTTATAGGGGCTTCCAATTTCCTGTATTTACATACGTGATTGGTTGGGTTCTTAGCTCCACCCAGCTCACTAGCCAATGATATGTGTGCATTCATGATTCAATGGGATTGGTCAGGGTCCCCTGTTTCAGTTTGACTCCAACCCATCATTATCATACCCAGAGATTTGTTTACTACTATTCTCTGCTGAGCTTAGGCTTGTTGAGTTGGTGTCTGTTATGGCCAAGTTATCTGTGCAGCTTACAGACGAGCTGTAGCTGTCACAGTTCCCCCTTTCTGTTTAAAAAAATGCAGTGTTCTTTTGTCACCCCTCTGCAAGAGCCCTTTGCGGAGAGAATGACAAGACAAGATGACAGGATTTCACCAAACTTGACAAACCTAGCCCCTCCCAGCCAGTGATGTATCCCATGTGTCATTGAAGATGTAACATTCATACCCAGGAGCTGTCAAATGGGATTACCAACAATACAAGTTTTCAAATTGGCATGCTTCAGGCTCATTACTTGGAAGTTACAAACTTACAACTTAACTCTACATACAGGAAACATTTCAATTTTAGAATGGTGGGCAAATCAACTAACAGGGAATACAATCTGTTTTAGTTCAGGTTTGTGATTACGGTCATTAAATAGATAAAATCCTCAAGTCCTCATATTTTAACTATAAAAAATCTTCATGTCCTTAAATAGATAAAATCCTCAAATAAAATTGTCACCTTAAAAGTCCCAGATCTCCATGCAGCAGGTGCGCAAGTTGTTTAAATCACTGCTTCATGACATCTCCTGGAGGATCATGAGGAGGGTGTTGTTTCTGGTCCTGAACAGGGCACAGAGCAGGGTGTACACAGGTGCAGGTACCTATCGCATTCCGGTGTCCATGGAGATACAAGTGTATCCACATCCCCATGTACTAAGATTCCATGGACCTTCCCATTTATTAGTGATAATATCTTTTACCATTACTTTTGGTTTACGCGACTGGACATGACTAGATGACAGCAGTAATATAAAGTGATTTAGAATTACTGGATTCTGGAAGTGTTCTGGTACTATTAGGTGGTTCAAGGTATAAACACCTTTTGCCACTCTGCTCTGTGGGGTCTCACCACACATTCCTCCTTTCTGTTTATCAAGGATAGGTTTTAAAGTGCCATGTGCATGTTCTACAATGGCCTGTCCTATTGTTGAGCAGGGAATACCAGTGTGGTGTGACACACCCCAGACCTGAAGGAATTGTCTCGTATGTTGTGAAGTATATGCAGAACCATTGTCAGTTTTAATCATATGGGGGATGCCCAAAGTAGCAAAGGCTGATTGCCAATGTGCAATGATATCCCAACTCCTTTCGCCTGTCTGTACTGATGCCCATTTAGCTGAGGAAAAAGTATCAATTAACACATGCACATATTTTAGACATCCAAATTCAAGAATGTGTGTGACATCACTCTGCCAGATTTGTAAGGCTCTTAAACCATGGGGATTAACTCCCATCTGCAGTGGTGCAATGTGGCCTTGGCAATCAGCACAGGTATTGACTATATTATGAGCTTCCATGTTTGACAGGAGAAATTGCCTCTGTAGAGCTCAAACACCTTGATGGAAGAAGGCGTGTGATGCTTTTGCTTGTGCAAGTGTCTCTGGCGGTGGTGCTGGGCTAGCAAGGTGACCTGCTCATCTGTTGCCCTCTGCAATAAAACCTGGTAGATTTGTATGATTTCTAATGTGTAGGATATAGTAAAGGTAAGTTCTGGCCTGGATTGTATGCCACAAAGTTTTTTAGTAGGTCAAATAATTGTGCATTGTCAATTTCTTTTAACAGAGCTCAGTCTAATCTCTGTGTGATGTCAGCAGAGTCAGTGACAATATTTAAAGGAATGTGGGGAAAACACTGAAAAGCCATAGCTACAGCATGTAGCTCTACTAACTGAGGTGATCCACTTTCACAACCTTCCATTGTTTGCTATTCATTTTCTTCTTTCCATGTCACAATGGCCTTTCCCATTTTCCCAGAACCATCAGTAAAATCATTACAGTAAATACTGTAATACCTTTTAGGGGTGTGCAACTATTCAGAGGTTTTAGGGATAGTGGAGTGGTTTTACTCAATTGCAGTAATGTATGACTCAATATATGGTAACTAATTTGCCCTGAGAAATTTTGCAAGGCACTTTGTAAAGCTGTGTTGTTGGTATAGCACCATTCAAATTGCTCTTGTGTCACAGGTGTAATAATTTTGGAAGGATCTGTTGCACTCAATTGTAAACATTTTGACGGCATTTGATGATTAACTGGGCAATTAACTNGCAAGTTGTTTAAATCACTGCTTCATGACATCTCCTGGAGGATCATGAGGAGGGTGTTGTTTCTGGTCCTGAACAGGGCACAGAGCAGGGTGTACACAGGTGCAGGTACCTATCGCATTCCGGTGTCCATGGAGATACAAGTGTATCCACATCCCCATGTACTAAGATTCCATGGACCTTCCCATTTATTAGTGATAATATCTTTTACCATTACTTTTGGTTTACGCGACTGGACATGACTAGATGACAGCAGTAATATAAAGTGATTTAGAATTACTGGATTCTGGAAGTGTTCTGGTACTATTAGGTGGTTCAAGGTATAAACACCTTTTGCCACTCTGCTCTGTGGGGTCTCACCACACATTCCTCCTTTCTGTTTATCAAGGATAGGTTTTAAAGTGCCATGTGCATGTTCTACAATGGCCTGTCCTATTGTTGAGCAGGGAATACCAGTGTGGTGTGACACACCCCAGACCTGAAGGAATTGTCTCGTATGTTGTGAAGTATATGCAGAACCATTGTCAGTTTTAATCATATGGGGGATGCCCAAAGTAGCAAAGGCTGATTGCCAATGTGCNGATAAGCCTGGTCTACTATTTCAACAGTGGCTTTTGCCTCTCGGGTTAATTTACTGGGAGAATTTAGATCACGATCACCCTTTAGGAGGTTAAATAAGGGTGTCAGTTGTGGAGTGGTCAATCCTATATAAGGTCTGAGCCAGTTTATGATACCCAAACGTTTTTGTGCATTGTTTAAATTTTGAATTTTTGTTGAGAGTTGAATTGTTTGTGGCTGTATAGTCTGATCCATAATTTTGAGTCCAAGCTATGTCNAATGATATCCCAACTCCTTTCGCCTGTCTGTACTGATGCCCATTTAGCTGAGGAAAAAGTATCAATTAACACATGCACATATTTTAGACATCCAAATTCAAGAATGTGTGTGACATCACTCTGCCAGATTTGTAAGGCTCTTAAACCATGGGGATTAACTCCCATCTGCAGTGGTGCAATGTGGCCTTGGCAATCAGCACAGGTATTGACTATATTATGAGCTTNTTGCATCAGGCTTGGGTGAATCTGTGAAATATTGTTTTTGGTTAGAGTCGCCATTAAGATATCATCCATGTAATGGTAACAGTATGCCGCCGGAAATTGTTCTTTCACTGATGACAATGCCTGAGCAACATACCATTGAAAATTGTGGGGCTGTTTTTCATGCTTTACAGCAAAACTTTCTATTGATAACACTCAGCTGGTGCAACATTATTAATGGATGGCACTGTGAAAGCAAACTTTGGGGTATCTGGATGTAAAGGAATAGTAAAAAACCAATCTTTTAAATCCACAATCAGAATATTCCAGGTGGCAGGGATCATTGAAGGAGATGGCATGCCAGGTTGTAAAGCACCCATGCTTTCCATGGCTGCATTGATTTTTCTCAAGTCATGAAGCAGCATCCATTTCCCAGACTTCTTTTTTATAACAAATACCAGGGTGTTCCAAGGGCTCGTGGATGGTTTTATGTGCCCTTGAGCCAGTTGCTCCTGTACTAAAGATTTAAGGGAGTGCAACTTCTCTTTCTCTAGGGACCACTGTGGTACCCACACAGATCAAGTAGTAAGCCATTTTAGGGCTAATGTGGGATATTTTACGCCCTTTAATACAGTGGCCCCTGTTAAAAATCCGTCTGTACCTGGACTCCCCGTGCCAATAAAACATCCCTCTCCCACAGGTAAAGTGGTGCAGCAGTGATATATATGGCTGAATCTTGGTGNTTATGTGCCCTTGAGCCAGTTGCTCCTGTACTAAAGATTTAAGGGAGTGCAACTTCTCTTTCTCTAGGGACCACTGTGGTACCCACACAGATCAAGTAGTAAGCCATTTTAGGGCTAATGTGGGATATTTTACGCCCTTTAATACAGTGGCCCCTGTTAAAAATCCGTCTGTACCTGGACTCCCCGTGCCAATAAAACATCCCTCTCCCACAGGTAAAGTGGTGCAGCAGTGATATATATGGCTGAATCTTGGTGGTCTGACCCTCACAATTTTTGACCAACACAGGTCTGCTACTCAAGCAGGTCAGCGCGGTTCCTCTGAGGCCAGCAACGGCAGATCCTGCAGGCATGGTGGGCCACGATGAAGGCTAAATGTTGGCAGAGATGATGGTGACTCCTGCCCTGTGTCAATCGTCCCACTGACCTTTATCTTCCAATCAACAGTGCACTCAATCCTCTCCCGATGGGTCCCTGGGCCTCGAGAGGTACCTTATGTTCCTTTGAAGTGCTTATGGTTGTTGAGATAGAGATGAAAACATCCATTCCAACTGATCCTCTGGTCCTTCCTGTGAGCTTAGGCTTGCACAGGAAGGTGGGAAGATGCTTGTGTCATCACGCGTCTCCTTCTCACGCTTGGTCTTCCCTGGTCCTTAAAAGGTTGTCTGTTAGTATAGACCTTGTATTTGCATTGTCTGGCCACATGACCAGGTTTCCCACATGTCCTGGGGTGACTTTTTCGATGCTTGTATCCCCAGTCGTCTGTTCTGTTTGTGCTGTATATGTGTTCTGCACCTTTAAGACTGGTTCTAAGAGCGAAGGTGGGGAAAGAAGAAATGCATAGTTTGTTCGCAGTAACAGCACTTACTCCTCCACATTCCGCTCCTGGACTGTGTCGTCTTCAGCAAGGACAGACAGCGGGACAGAGATCTCCTTGGCTTTTTAGTTAGTTTTTAGCTAGCTGAGGCAGAGAAGTTTCCTGGACTGTTTTTTTCTTTTTCTTGGGACTGTTTAAACCTGCTCTGGACTGAAAACCCAGAAGAGCATCGGGACCTCACACCTGTGGCCCACTGGGGCCCAGGACGGCATTGTCCAGCACTGGAGGGACTGATAAGAGACTGAGCGAGACAAGATACACCCAAAAGGACTTTCTGAGTTTGCCATCTCACCTCACAGTGACAAGAGGTTTTATTGTTTCATATTATTCAATTTTTTGTGCTTGTGGGCACTTTGTTTGTTAAATAAATAGTTTTTTCCACTTTTCTCTAAGGAGATTTTTTCCAGGACAAATACACCACACCAGTTACATTTAATATTTATATTCCTCTGTCCTTGAAATGTCCCCATTAGAGTGGGCTTGTGGGGACAGTTTGCTCTCAGGTGGCCTTGTTGTCCACACCTGTAGCACTGGGATGTCACCTTTACAGCAGCTGCTATGGAATCTATGAGCATGGACATGTTGTGGGAATTAGATCTAACCTTAGCACAGGCATTTATCATCTCATCTAAAGATGGATTTTCATTTGGCAGCACTTCTATGATCTTCAGCAATCTTCATTAGCATTGTCTCTTGCCAGTTGTAAAATGAAATGGTTTCTGGCCTCAATATTCAAAATTTGTTTTTCCATAGCATCCTGTAAATTCTCTGTAAATTGTAGGCATGCTTCTCTGACCCCTTGTCTGATCTTTGAATCTGTTTGGGTCAGGTTAGCCACATTTGCTACCTGAAATAATGCCTGCATCCCCGAGTCTTTTACCTGTGCCAGCACCAATGGATGCAACCTGGATTGAAGTTGTGAGTCCCTCAGTGGTGGTAGTCCTAGGGGTTGAGGAACCTCTGCCTCATAACGTGAGTCTTGTTTTGGAACCTTTAGGTTTCTTAACTCCTGTTGTTGTTCTGTGCTGCCTTGCCATGTTGATTTGAAAACCACATATTGAACTGGGATATAGATCAATTTGGCTAGCTGCTTTTTATCAAAGGGTGCTCCTCTGTTGTTAAAAATGGCAGCATGTTAGCAATAGCAGGAGAACCCAGTCTATGTTTGGCAGCAAGCTGGCGTAGTTCAGAAAGAACTGGCCACTGGAAAGGTGTGTATTTATCAGGTGCAGTTCCATTGCCTCTTAGTACCGGGTATACTTCAATTGTCCCAACCTCCCAACATGGGGACATCAATTTTTCTGCTCCTTCAAAATCCCCACTTGCAACAGCTGCCCACTTTACCTGTTGCCAGACGCTCACTGGATCGGGCATGGCTGTCAGCAGTGAAGCAACAGCTGTTATCTTGGGGTTCCGCAGAGGGACGATGGCTCTGGCTCTCTGTGTTGGTGTCTTTTGAATCCCTAGCTGGTATATATTCCAGGGGCAGCTCCAGCCCCAGTAGCAGCGGTGTGCATGGCAACAGCAGCAGCTTTAGGATCCTCTGATCCACCACTACTTCCCAGGTATGATGTTCACTTGGCATCCAGGTACCCGTGATGATGTGTTTCCAGGGTTCTCCCATGAGTCACGGCACTGGGTGGGCGCACCCAATATTGGCTGGGTCGTAGGCGCAGTCTCAAAGCCGAGCCACTCAGCTCCAGGAGGAGGTGGTCTGAGCGCATCTGTGGTAGTGAATAGTGTGTGTAGTTCTGGTGCGCATGGTTCAAATGGCCATGCAGGTGCACTCGATGCAGCTGCAGGGTGCTCCACTTCTGTGAGAGCCATGTGCCACTACAGCATGGCAGTAGGGCCAGTGCAGTCTGGCATGATTACAGAACGCCCGCCTGTCACAGTGGTACAGCATGGCTCAGCGGCAGAAACTGCTTCGTAGCTGCCAGGCGACACTTCACAGCGGCAGTGGCCAGGCGCTGCTTTGCAGCAGCTAGGCACAGCTTGGCAGAGGCCAGGCACTACTTCAGGGGTCTCGACCAGCACAGCAGGGCATGGTGGAGCTGCAGGGCACTCATTCAGCACAGCGTAGCAGCGTGGCATTTCTCTGCCACTTGACGCAACATCGCGGCGGCCTGGTTCGACTGCGGCGCACTCCGCCAGTGGTGGGTCCCAACACAGGCCAGTAGTGCAGTTCCACGTGGCTGCAGGACGTTCCAATGGCAAGTCATCCCAGCACGAGGCAGGGGTGCAGCCTCGTGTGGCTGCTGGATGTTCCTCGGGTGAGGTGTCGCAGCATGGGGCAGCTTTGTGACAGGACATTCTGTGGGCAAGGCGTCCCGCACGGTCTCGCACGGCTGCTGGATGTTCTGCAGACAAATCGTCCCAGCATGGGTCAGGGGCGTGACTCTGTGTGGTTTTGCAGTGCGACACGGCTGCTTCGCCTGTCCTCCTTCCTCGCATGCCTGGTACAGAATCCACTCTTCCTGCCACCTTGCCTGGTGCCTTGTTCTCGCCGCATGTCCTGTCTGCCATCCTCATGTCCCACTTGGTCTTTAACTGTTTTAGCAAGTCCACAATGAGCCTCCAGGGCTTTATGACATTAATGGCAGTCTCATTGCCTATGGAGGCTGCTGCAAGTATGCATCGGCCAGCCTGCTTCCATGTTTTTAAGTCCAGGGTGGCCCCTTCAGTCACACCCAATCCATGGCTCTCGCACCATGCCAGCAAGGCTAGCAAAACCTGCTGATCATATTTTGTCCCTCTTTTCTTTAAAAAAAGAGTCCATACCTTGGTAATGGGGTCTTCCTCTACCAAAACCCAATGCTCCCATTTCTCCCAGCAGCGTCTTCTATATACAGAAGGGTCTGGACCCATGCGGCACTCTCTGCCACCTCCACAGCACTCTCTGCTGCCCGCAGCTATACCCGCTGCTCTTCTGGGACTACCACAGCAATTTCCACTGCCCTGTGGCTTTCCCACCACTTTCTGCAGCCCTACAGGCGGCAGGCAGCAATCTCTGCTGCCCTCTTCCTCCCGGCAATACCCATGGCAGCTTGTTATATTACGTTGGGGTCACCAATTGTCGCTGATGTTGGAGACAAGCATGTGACAGAACACACCGAAGTTCATGCAGCAACAGCCAACATTTGTTGTTGGGCGCCCCCTTTTATAGGGGCTTCAAATTTCCCGCATTTACATACGTGATTGGTTGAGTTCTTAGCTCCACCCAGCTCCCTGGCCAGTAATATGTATGCATTCAGGATTCAATGGGATGGGCCAGAGTCCCCTGTTTCAGTTTGAATCCAACCTATCATTATCGTACCCGGGGACTTGTTTACTAGTATTCTCTACTGAGCTTAGGCTTGTCAAGTTGATGTCTGTTATACCCAATTTATCTGTGCAGCTTACAGACCAGCTGTAGCTGTCACAGTAGCCTCACACAGCAGGACTTGTGCTTGAAGCCAACAGGGCTGAGGCTGAGCAGGAGGAATAAAGAAGCCGTTTCACATTAAGGTAGTGCACTCACTCTCTCTGTGAAAATGGGGTGGGGGGAAAGGTGCATAGAGACTTCTGATACTGTTGTTACCCAGGCACCCTGAAGTGCTTAAGGACTAAAGGAAGGATGAAATTGCAGTCACTTCTAGTGTCCATTGGAAGATGTGCTTTTGGGTCCAGCCAGTAGCTACAAGCCACCTGTCAACTGAGATGAAGGCTTTGCTTGTTGTTACTGCACTAGCCCAACGCTTCTTTCCTCAAAAAATATATTCAATAAGCAGTGTTCAGTCTGACGGATGTCTTGCGGCTCACACATGAGTTAGAGCCAGAGTTTACAGGGAAATGAAGACAAAGAATGATTTATATAATCTGTAGAGTTTCTCTCCATTCATAGCCTGCCTTCTTAATATTCTCTGCACACCTTTGCCTCAGGACTATGGCCCTGCATAGGACTTGTTTATTCAACATAGTATGTATAGTCTTTGGTGGCAGAAGACATCATATGTGGGAACAGGTGGTAGAGAAATAAAGAAGCAGAGGAGGAGAGAAAATTATCCCTCCTTCAGTTACATTCTTTGTGGAGAGGAAAGCAGTGTCAAATTGAGGAGCTTTAAGAATTAATTTAACCACAGGTTTTGGAGTACACACACCTACCTTCACAAAGCTGGGTGTATATATTTCGTATTTCTCTTGCAGAACATCTTTTAGGGTTTAGCTCACACTGACTCCTTTGCTAGGAACTGGAGTGCTCTGCTCTTGCACAAATCTCAACTAATGCAGCAGAGTTGAATGAGAGACCTTAACAGAGGAGATGATTTTATTCTAAACCCCTGATTTTATTCACACTCATTCTTTCATGGCTGCATCTTCTCCACCAACAGGTGTGTGACAGTGTGCTCCAGCTAGGACTCTTTCGAAAGACAGGGGGGCAGGGGACATGATATAATGTGTCACCACATCTCTAGAGTTCATCTCAGGCAGGTGGCCAGGTTGAGTTTGGATCTGTCTTTTGTTCACTTTAAGGATTCAGTGATTGTAATCTCTTGTCTCCTCACCTGGTTCCACCTTTCAGAATTATTAGGAAAGATTCTCTTTAGTTGCCTTACCTGGATATCTTAAATGGTTCGAGGCTTGTCCTTTATCTTACCTGTTAATGGCTTCAGTTTGTCTTCTGCATCATTCCCAGTCTGAGTGTTTTGAGAAGCTGCAAGATGTGGTGTGATCTTGATGATCTTTTACCTTAGGTGTGATCAACAGCTGTCATTCCCATTCTTCTGCAATGTCCTCTGGTGCTGTTCATGCTAATCCATTCAACTCTCAATGTTTCTGTAAGATCTCTACAGTATCTCTAGCTGAGGAATAGTCACAGCCCACACACCTTCCATCACTATGCCTAGAAGATCCTATCAGAGAAGACAGACGTTTTAAATGCATATTTAGCTGAAGTAAAGCTATTTCACTCATTGTTGATTCTTGTGTCCGTAAGAAGTATGTTCCAACGGCACATTAACCTGCTACAGAGTTCATCAGCATGACTTCAGTTACCAAGAGACATGTGGATGTGTAGAAAACCTGTCCCTTGGCTGGCCAGTGTCAAATCTGGACTATAGGCCAGAGTAATTAGGAAGAGGTGGATGGGGCAAGGGGGGAAAGGGTAAATCCATATTTGGGCAAGTATAAAAAAAATCTGACAGGTTGATTTTTCTTCTGTTTGGACAGCTGAGCTGAGCCCTGGAAGAGTGAGAGATCTTGCTAGTGAGGCTGGGAAAGGTTTCTGGTGAGTTCATTTTCCCAGAACAGCATCATTTTTGTCATTTTCCACTCAGGTCTCCTGGGCTTAATCAGAGCTCCATTCCCCAGAGTGGTGTCCGAGCTGGCATCCAGTAGCTTCTCATTAGAGATAAATTCAGGATCATGCTCTGAGGGACTAAATGAGGTGCATATTTACTGACGTACTTGGGTGCCTAGGAGTTTCTGAAGATATCAGTATGCCCTTGGCAGGCATCTACATACTGTTGTAAATCTTCTCCCAAGGACTTACCCGCACACAGTAGAAGCTGAGAACAGGAATGAGATCACAGCTTCTTTCCATCCCTGAACCCTATCCAATAGCTGGAGCTGCACTGGCAGCCATAGCAGTGAGGAGGTGAGACCACTGACTTCAGGAAAGATGGTTTTATTCCTCCACTCCTTAGGACAGGTGCCTAACAGACCAGGATATCTGGGACAAATATACTTGTATTGGATTTGGGTCCTTAAGTAGTCTCACATTGATGTAAGCACCACCTCCCCAGAGCTGCCATGTGCTGCACACAGCTCCTCTTCCTGAACACAGAACTCTCTGTGCTCCGCCCCCAGCACTTTCCAACAACTTAAAATACAGAACCAGATCTGGACTGGAACTAGTGGTGGTTGTATGCAAGAGATTTTTAGAAAAATGTGCTATCAAATGGGAACGTGATGATTTACCACTTTCAGATGATATTGCTTGTATTTTAGCAGAGAAAAAAGTCAGTGTTTGTGGCAATGCTTTAAAATTGCATATAATGTTGATGGATTTGTGTTTAGTTTTTTATTATTGTTATTATTTCTGCTTTTTTTCAGATGGCATTACAGTTAAGGCTACAGTGTCTGTAAGACTGTGAGGTGAAGTCAGTCAGGTCATTGACTCTGCCTGAGCAAGATCTAAATGACTCCCTGAACTTCTTCCAACTGGAATCTACAGGACTGCCCCCAAAACATAGTGGCTGTTTTCAGTTTTAAAAGAACTACTCTCTGAATACTGAATTTATCACACATATGAGAGAGTGATTTCTTTCTTTCTTTGCAGTAGCAATCCCTAAAAAAATTTAAAGCATCTTACTCAAAATAACATTTAACCTGGAAGACATGTAGGGGAACACATATGAAAAAAGAGCTTAGATTCACAAACAAAAATAAATCAAAACCAGCAGCACCCAGGAACTTAAAGGAGTTTTGAGGCTTTTTATAGAGTTGAGAACAAGTTAGCTCCCTTGTAATCACTAGAATGATAGGAGATGGCTGAAATGGATCAGATACAATGCAGCTCTTTTGTAGGCAGTGAACTTTTCTTTATCATTCCACCTACACTCTCTGTTCACCATCACTGAGAGGAAATATATGGATTTTTTTCTAGGTAAGAAGAAGGGGTAACATTAGGTAACAAAGGATATGAATAAAAAGGTTGAAATAATTACATTTACAGCTAAGATGTCCCAGGAAGTATGGCAATGCAGAACTGATCTTATTCTGACTATCCTAACCTCTGTCAATGAGGAGCTTTGGGCAGGTGTCCTGCTCTGTATAGGAATAAATCAGACCAGCTGTGGCATTGAGGTTACTGCCTGGTCATCACAGTCAGTCAGAAAAGTGTTGCTCAGTTTAGGGTCTGCAGAATGTTTCACCAAACCGTTACAAACTTATGACCCATATTATGCCACTGTTGTAATGCGGCATTAGAAGAGGTTAGACAGAGCGTAAGTGCTGTCATTGTTGTGGATTTCTGCATTAAATTGTAATTTGTTAAACAAAATTCCCAGGTGATCCTAGGAGGCAGCATCCTTGCTTCATCAGAGAAGGCCTAAAAAGGTTTCAGACATCTAGCAGGAAAATGAATAAGCTCACCAAATATCTTGAGCATGTAATCAGATCACATCAAAGGTACCTGAAGCTCTGCAGCTTTGTGATCTGCATCCTATCTTGAGCTATGACTGTCTCCAGAGATGTAGAGAAAGACAGAAAAGGCAGAAAATTCAGAAGATAGGAGGAGTAAAGCCTTTCTAAGTCCTGACAACTGCAGAAACATTGAATATAAGCCTGACACAAGATAAACATAACAGAAACAAAGACTGAGTTCCCTCCCATTTGATATGACAATGGAATATATAGTTAAGTACTCATACTTCAAAGCTATTTCCTCTCTTCAGAAATGCAACTATTTAGTTACAGATATTCTTATCAAGCTTCTAACATAATATACTACTGAGCATGGGTTCAAACATTTCAGTGATGAAGGTAAGACTGGAGATAAAATGAGCCTTGGATCTTGACTGGATACCTTGCCAAAGATCGAGAAGGCTAGACATGATTGCAACACTTTAAAATCAGGATATCGCATGCAGACAAAGCTGCTTTCAGTCACCTCACCTTGCTTACAGATCCCACCTTGGTTACAGAACATGTCACCCAGTTGTGGAGAGATGTTACTTTTCTGGCATAGCTTCATACCCACACAAATTAATCCCAAATTCATGTTGCAAATGGTGTCTCCAACCCTGAAGCAATGATCAGTAGAATGGCAGCAGCACTATACAGACTGTCATAGTGTTGCGCATTGCAGGACAAAGAGATTCTGGACATTAGAAAGGGACAAACTCTTACTGGAACAACAGACACTGTGCGCTCTTCAATATCCACTCAGAACAGAGCAGCTCTGCTTTTACACTTCACTTGGAAGGTAGAATACATAACCCAAAAATGGAAGCTGAAAGCATCTGAGATTCCAGGAAGAATAATATTTTCCAAAACTATATGTAGCCTGCTATGCTGACTATGTACTTGCTCAGCCTGAACTTGCAATTTAAATATGTTGAAATGGGCTAAGAACTGGGACAAGGAAAGAAACCAGGAAACCAGTCTCCAGCTGGTTTTTCCTATCTTTGGACAGCACCCAGCACTGAAGGACTCCAATCTGGATTGTTAGACTTTGTTCCCCAGGCCTTTGACCATTACCATTCTGGTAAAAATCCCAAACAACACAGCAATAGCCAAGTGCTACTGCAAAGAAAAGGTTAGATAAACAGTATGTAATGTCACCTGGAATTTGTCACAGGAACCACAATTAACCTCTATAGCACTGAAAAAACATGAGGGTCTTTGTTCACATCTCTGCCAGAAACTGCAGTGGCCCAAGCTCAGGTGATCGATCCACTATGTGCCCACCATAGGGTGGCTGCCCACTTAATTTTACTCGAAAGGTCCACATCCATGCATTGATCATGACAGATGTCCCTCTGTTACATACACAAAAACAAGTCAGAAAGGCACACCTCTGTGCCAGGGACACTGGAAGTTTCAAAATATTAGGGGGCACAGATGTGTACAGGTAGAAATGCTGGGAAAGAGAATTTGAGCAAAATATTTGCAGAGTCTATATGATTGTTTTTGGGTGGTGGAAAGGATGAAAAGGGACTCCCATATGGGGATTTGTTGTCATCTCAAGGTATGTAGTGTATGTATGTAGTAAGGCTGGAATAGAGTGAGGCTTGTTACAGCTCCCATGTACTTAATGATCAGATGTGGAGAAAAATTAATGGCACAACAAGGGGATTCTCCTCTGCTGGTGGATTTTGTGAGCTTCAAATCTCTCTGAAAACTGAAAAGAAAAAAGCTAGAAGAGATTGGCTATCAAAGCTGAGCAGGGAGAAGTTTTTGACTCATATAAAGTATTAACTCCAAATTTGCACAGCAGCCTGTTGCACTATTTGAGGGTACCACTAGGCAAGGAGAGAAAATTCTGTTCTGGAGATGATTTAAATACTTGTAATTCTATTGGAGGCAGGATGTCCAATTTGGAAAAAACCTCAATTTTCACAGGAAGATAGGTCTTCTTCGCTTCAAGCAAGCCAACTAGTAGGCTGCCAATAGATCAAGAAAGCCTATCTCTGTACAAGTGAAAGGTGATTTGCTGCTCAGGTGGGTGCAAGAGGAGAAAGAGATATCTCCCAGAGAGGCCAGGAACCAGACAAACTGTATACTCAACCTGGCAGGCAGCCTCCATGGGGACACCCATTAAGATCAAAATTGTTCCATGGTCCTCCAAACTGAAAGATCATGAACGCAGAGAAACCAGTCTGACACAGCAGGACTTTTTGAGTAGTAAGGACCTACTAAGTAAGGAAGCCTCATAGCCCAGCCCATTGAAATTTTCTGAGGACTGGCTGGGGCATGAGAAGTTCAATCTGTGTCTAGGAAAAATCAAATGTTCTCTCTGACACAAGCTGGTTCAATCTCATTTCAAATGGCTCAAGCAACTGAGCATTCCTGGTTGTCCATTTACGTGACCCATTTTCTAACGGTGGCCAAGGGGTTCTGGCAGCAATATAAACTGCAGTAAAATTTAAGGGCCTCCCTACCCTCAGCCTGTCCATGGCCATGAGCATTCCATAAAATCCTAGATAGATTAAATCAGATAGACAGTATGAAGAACAAGTTAATTGTTGGTGTGACCCAGGCTGGTACATCTCATTGCTTAATTAACCAGTAAGTCACGACAAGTGGCAGATCTTACCCCTTATAATAATTGTAATTATTATTACAGGGGGCTACCAGAGAGCATACGGAAGTACTGGCCCCTCTCCCTCCTGATGTTGTACTTGCCTGGGTAGTGGACAAGACAACGAGCTAAAGGCCTCTTCTGTGAGCACAGTCCACACAAGAAGGAGGCCTGGAGACACCACCAGATGAGGCTGGAAGCACTGCCCCATCACAGCAGTAGGGACACTGGTGCTGCAAAGAGCATGCCAAGGGGAGCACAGCCCTAGCCCAGCATTTCTCTCTCCCACCTTTCTCATCTGGGTCAGCCATGGTGCTGGCTTCTCTGGCACAGCTGAAGGCTGCAGCTCTGTTTTGGGTCACAAGTAGGGTTCTAAGAGCCATAAAGCCTTGAGCTCCAGGGACACTGCTGCAGCAAAAGACATGCCAAGGGGTGACGCAGCCCAGGAAAAATCCCTGGCTAGCTCTGAGCCCAGGCTTACACCACAAGCTTCCACTCCCAGGCCACCGAGGGACCCAGGCAGTGGATCAGAGAAGGCTGTGGTGGTCCCCCACAGCGTAGGTGTGCCAGGCATCGAGAACCAGAGTAAAGAGGAAAGAGGAGTCTTCAGCATGTGTCTCAAGGAGGTTTAGTCCTCAAGGGGGACAGGGACCAAAGACCAACCACACAAGCACTGTGCCCAGACTTTTTAAACAGGGGTGGTACAAGGGGAGGGTAAAATACAGCAACCGATCATGGATAAACTGAGGAGAAGCTTGAGGAGGGGATTACAAAACTGGGACCAATGGGGGAATACAGCGGGAGGGTACAGTCTGCACAGACCAATGGGGCACTGAATTACATGGAATTTGCTAGAACAGGGGGAAGGAGTAAGCATTGATTGACAACCAAATAGGTGGGGTAACAAGTGAGGGACTGGTTCAGGGGAAGATTGACATAGGATGTTCTGGAAAGAAGGGCAGGGTTAAAGAGGTAACTGACAACTGGGAAAGGGAGGTGACAACTCTGGGGGAAACCATTAATTAAAGGGAGAAATAGGAACTAATCATTGAGGAAGATAATGAAGGTAAAAAATACACACCGCCACAAAGGGGAGCACAGCACTGCAACTAACACTGCTCCCTCCCCACCTTCCTCGTCTGGGCTACTCACAGTGTTGGTGACCACAGCCTCAGCTGTGGCTGCCAGTGAGTTTCAGGCAAGAAAAACTGGGGATATTTAGCTTGGAGAAAAGTAAGCTCAGGGAAGACCTTATCGCTGTCTACAACTACCTGAAAGGAGGTTGTAGCCAGGTGGGGGTCAGTCTTTTCTCCCAAGTACCAAGCACTAGGGCAAGAGGAAACACCCTCAAGTTGTGACAGAGGATGTTTAGATTGGAATTTTTTTTGATTCCTAATAGCTTCTCCCCATGTGGCAAGGCAGAGCAGCCCCCCTTTCTGCTTTTTCAGGGGCTTTTAACACCTAATTAATCAGTACTCAAGGCAGAGTTTTATGTAAATTTTATTTAAATCCCAATCAGTGCTCTCATTTCCTTGCAGAATTATTTTTACCATAGCATCAGCACTCAGGTGGGCAAGGAACAAAACTACCTGAGGAGCAGAACCCTATGTGTCCAGCCTGACAATGAGATTGGGAGCACCAAGACCATGGGAGAGACTGCAAGGTGGAACAGAGATATTCCCAGCATGCAAGCCAGTGTTGAGGGGAAGGAGTAGGAGCAGTTATGGTTTCAGGGTACTCATAAGCTCTGGCAAGAGTTGAAGCAAGCAAGTGTTGACAGTGGAGCTGACCATAAAGTGCTGTCTCCTGAGGTCTTAGCACCCCTCCAGTGGGGAATGGCCTAACACACAGGGATGCTGATGCTACAGCCACCAAAGGGATTCTGAGAGCAAATCTAAAAACCAGTCTCAGTCTAGGGGTAGTGTTTTTAGCCTATTTGCAAAAGCAGGGAGTGTCACAGCAGACACTTCAGTGGAGCCTGAGCATCATTGCTGGAGCTGCCAGGTATGGGACTGAGCCTGCTGGGATCAGTCCCTCTGCTACCAAGGTTTGGTGGAGATCCAAGGCTGAGGATCAAAGTGTTGCCACCTCTCTCCAGTCTATGGAGAAAGAAAGGATTCTTTAGCATCTCCTCCCAGGCTATTAGACTGAGACAAGATGCTTCAGATCACAAAGAGGAATCTCTAACCTGCAACATAACCACAGAGAAGAGGTGGGAGGATCTAGCAAGGAAATCCCAGATTGCTTAAGATTGGGAAAGTGAGCTCATCCAGGTGATCCAGAAGCAGAAAATGAGTTAATGCAGTAGAATCCCCTGGTCAGCAGCACAGGACAGCTGCTTCTTCTTCATGACTGCTGTTTCACAATTTCCCTGGGATTGCTTCCTCTTCATGCTGCTTACATTCCCCTTTTCCCTGAGGCAGCCATGGTTCAATGAGGTCAGAAAATAGTAAAAACCTGGTCTATAGTGCAGTCTATGGAGTGCAGATTTTCAGGCACCATGTATGACCCTCCACAGGGGAGACAGCTTTGGAATGTTTTTTTATCTCATCTTGTTCAGATTTTTTAGCAGCAGCCAGGAGATTGAGTCAATACAAGTGGCTGTGCCTTGTGCTGGATAGATTCATGTTGTTAATCCTCTCTGCCAATCCTTCAACAGCTCTCACGGTGCTAGTCAACTCTTCAGAAATCTATTGATTTGCTAAAAGATACCTCATCTTTTGTTTCTATCTCATGGATCCTTCTCCTATCTTCAGCCTGGATAATGATAGTTTATTTCTTAGGGGAGATGGGAGGAAAGGATTTGCATTGGAGTCATGGTTAGCATCTACTACCCAAAAAAACAAATATTCTGCCACTCATGGCAAAAAGGCTTAAAGGCAGTATATACGCTCTTAGCGGGAGAAACAAAAAGCATGCCCACTACCAATTTCGAAACATCCGTGGACTGGGGAAAGTCACTCATCACCATCACCACTTGAATCATTAGAGAGAAGAGGGTGCAATATCAAAGCATGAACTTCATATTAATGCCATCAGCCATCAATATTTAAGACTTGGAAAAGCCAGAGCAAGTCTCTCCTAAACTCCCTTACAGTCATGGTCCATGCACAGAGAGAATGTATGCAACAGCTTTGGGGACACTGGAAGAATTCCAACGTGATCGTAGTCAACGTCCAATACTGCTTCATAACCAATTAGGTTTATTAATTTTCCCTGCCACCCAGAGCATTTTGTGTGATGGCAGACAGATGTTCGCCAAGTGTTTGCAGACTGGCTTAGCTAACACTTTTGATAACCTGAACCTGCAGAGCAGATTCCTTAAGAGATTTTGACATGATGCCATTAGTTTTGCCATTGATGGCAGGGAGGATGAGGGGGAAAAACGAGAAGAACAAATAAATAAATGTTAAAATAGGGAGAAGAAATCCTAATTTATAGGCTTCCTTCTTCCCCCCAGAACATGCAGTCCAGGCTCTACCAGACATCTGCACCATTCCTAGGGCAAGGGAGCAGATTCCTCAACTGGCTCCATCCTGCCAAAATTCCCTCCTTCCCTCTTTCACCTTTACCCCTTCCTTTGAAGTGTGATTGCATAGACTTCCATCTGGCTTCATGAACACACACACATACTTTGAGACCAGAGCAAGGAGGGTGTTCAAGATACAAAGACAGGGAAAGTGCATCACAAAAGGCAAATAGTGGGTAATACAGTCCCTTTTCTCTCCCTTCCAATGAGTCAACACGATGAGTCCATTGTGTAAAACAAGCTGCTTGTACATTTGCATAAAATGAGGCAGCAAGATCTAGGATCATTCATTAAGGGGCTGAATTCAAACCTTATTTTTAATCTCAAGCTTACCCTCTACTCATAATTAGGCCTCTAGTCAGTCATTGAAGTTCTATCTGTGTGCCTTTCCTTACCCTTAAGAGGGGTTTAAACCTTCTACCTAAGGAGTTGTAAAGAACAGATTCTGCATCCATAAAACCCTGTGCTTTACACCAGTGAAGAAATAAACAAATAGTTTACATCAGAGCAAAATCTGAAACAGACACAGTGAGCCTTCCAAAATATGACAGAGAAAACCCACATCAAAAGATGTCTTTGCCTTTCTCACTGGGAGTTAATACCACAGGCTGAGGCAAAACAGGGGAAACAGAAGAGGGTGACAAGGCACCACCTTTGCCAACAGACACCATTGCCATGCTAAGGTGAGTTCAGGAAGCTGGTGACAGCTGTCCTTTTCCCAGAGAAGCTCAACAAATGCAGTAGCCTGGCATCAATTTGCAGCCTTTTTACAACGTTTAGTAACACATTTTACAAATTAAACTCATGAGACCTGTGGACGCATTACTGGCTCAAACACAACTCCCTTCGGGTAAAGTATGACCTCTTCTGCAGGAGTATTGTGTAGAAAACTGCAGTGTCTCTGCCTGTGTGTCATTTGACCAGATGTTCATCACACCAATCAATGTTTCCCTAAGCCCGTACACCACCAGATTTCACATCCATCCTTTCACAGTAATGAGCATTTTGATGGAAACCAGCAGATATTCACTGAAGAGGACAGAGAGATTACCACTATGTCATGGCTCAGCAAGGACTGCTGTTCCCACTAGATAGGCACAAATATTTGCCTCTTCTCCAAGACAGTGGGGCAGAAATCATCTCAACCCAAACATCCTTTCTCCT
>VYZR01024856.1:2212-26805 GCA_013400675.1 Oxylabes madagascariensis
TATGCGTGTCTTTACTCATGATTTTGATCACTTTAGATAAATTGATGTGTGTATACACACACTCCCCCCCATATGTATATATATATATAAGATGTGCATGTATGTGTCCATGTGTGTGAAGGTGATATGCATATTTGGTGAATAAACCAGAAATGTAGAAGCCCTGATGTGTGCTGATTTTCATCCATTTTCTCTTTGGAAAAGAGCCAGTACATATCTGGGAGGTAAATAGAGTGTAGTGGTCTATTTTTGCATGTATGCGTGCATGTGTATGCGGAACACATAAAAATAATCATCCTCAGACTCATTCCTATATTCGTGTGGGAACATATCCCAGATGTTCACCTCTTAAGCCTTTAGGCTGACTGTTCCCACTCCGTGGGAGAAAGGATGATGGAATATGTATGAGTTTTTCCCCCGATTATGTTTGTTGCAATGTCAAAGTACTGGCAGCTGTCCTAGTGGAGATAGAAGTAAATCTGGCAGACCATAATTTAAAATTAGTTTTTCCTACATGTAATTGTCATATTTTTAAAATTTTTTCTTAAATATTTTTCTGCCTTCATTCCAGCCACACTGAGCTTATGCATGCATCATGTAACCATGCTTTTCAGGCTGCTGAACTTATTTTCTGTGAGGAGGTGGACAATTAGAAGCCCACAGTTTTGGGTTTTTTAATTTCACAGATGTTCCTAGGCAAGTACTTTTATTTTTGAATAAGTTTAAGGATATTTATTATATTAACACAACAAATGTGTTGCCCTCAATGAACTCTGAAATTTTGCTTCTGTATTTAGTGACTTAAAACAGAATGAAGGCTGTGAGGGATGTTGGCTCTCAGTCCATCATTGGTACAGCAGAATGATTCAGGTCAGATTCTTGCATTATACTTATATATCATTCTTGCTCATCTGTACTTCTGCGCTTCTGCTTGTTATTTCTCTACCCGAAAAAGATACCTTCAAATTGAAATTATTTGTTCTTCCAGTAACTGTAAACCTTGCTGTTTTCAGACTATTTGGAACCTAAAAAAAATCTACTTCTTTTTCTGTATATTTTCTGCTGCTCTGCAGAGACTACCTGCTCAAAAATCAGACTGAAAAATGATTATATTTCAGTGGGGAAAAGGAATGATCACATTGATTTTCTTTTGCCATGACTTTATAGGATTTCTCAGAGTAAACTTCCTATTTGCAAGAACATCCAGCCCATCATTAGCTGCATGTACACACACTCACGCCTACACATATCACAAGCCTACCTCTTTTGTAGCTGGTGGAGATTTCAGTGAGACAGCAGTAAGTCTGCCTACAGTCTTACACATTTAAGACCTGAAACTACTTAATTAAATTTGGTCTTGTAAGTGAATTCTGAAAGAAAAATAGGAGGAACTGCATAAGTAGCTTTCCTAGTGCCTGTACAATGAGAAGTTAGTACCTCCCGTCTAAGAGTTCTGCTAGCAGTTCCTGAAAGAGCACCTGAGACTCACCAGCTCTGTAGAACACTGCTTTCCAGAGAAATGCCCATAGCTTTTTGGTGTCTGTGCGTAATGTCTAGGGAGCCTCCACACCATTCACATATCGAGTGGGTAGCTGTCTACTGAACTTCAGGAGAAGCTTGGTTTGTCTTTGCTCATCTGTTACAGTTTATATGGAACTTCAAGTGGTGTGTTTTGCTTTCACAGCTTTCAGAGTCAATGAAGTATCCTGAAGTCCTGTAATATTGATAGAATAATCAAAGCTAAAACAAGGCAAATAATTCTTTTCCATGGCAAGATTTGCAGGAAAAAACATTAAAATTCAATGAATGTTGTTTAGATAGTATTACAATAATGAAAGAATAATACAGAAACACAAATTGTTTTCATTAATGATAAATTTTAGAGTTAATTGAAAACTCAGATCACCTGGATTTATGGTCAGTTAGTTTTAACAAGTAACATGAAACCAAAACAAGGAAATGTGTAGTTAAGTAAATTGGTGGGTCACATTTGTACATGCATTTTTTTCATGTGTTATCCAACTGAAGTTTATTTACATAGAACCTGTGAGTTCTATGCTATTTACTCATTTATCCTTTTGCTCAGTGTAAACTTAACTCTTATAAGTAGCTACACCAATATATCCTTATTCTCCAAACAGCTTAAGTGTGTGCTAGTTTAGTGAGGTTCAGAATGTACTTAATTTCTTTAGTATATAGCAAGGGTTGTACCTCATGCTAATGTTTAAAACCATGCAAATTTTTCATTGCATTAAGGAATTGGGTATCAAAAGGCCATTTGTGATTGTGGTGCTTCCTTTCCTTAATACCAGATGTTGGTTCTGTTTTTACTTAATTGTTCACTATGAAAAATAAATCATCACTGTGAGAAAGTAAGCAGCCTCATTTTTCTACATTCAGAAAAGAATAACTGTGTAGACTGGCTTAATTTGCAGGCAGGTGAATTAATAATAGCATGATACTCAGATTTTTGTCTTTATGATTTCCATACCCAGAAACTGAGTGTCTCTAGTCTGTTTATTTCTATTTCTGAGCAACTCTCATTCTAGTATTTCACACAGATCTTCCCTTTAACACACTTTAACACATTCTGTGTTAGGATTTAAGATCCAAAATATTGCAGAATGACAGCAAATATAAAGATTGTTATCTTTCTGTTTGATATATAAGCAACAAATTCCACGAGGAAGAGTTGTCTAGCTAGGTAAAAGTTATGAGCTCTGTTTCATTTTATCTGAATTTATTGATTCAGGAGATAAGCGTTGCACAAGAATTCAAATTTTTTTATCTGTATGATAATATAACAATACAGGCTGAGATTTCGTTATGTTTATGCAGAGGTGCCTCAAGGTTCTGCCTCTCCTAGACCAAGGTTAGTAAAGGATCACAAAATTATTTTAATGTCAAATATATAAATGTGATATTATTATTATTTACTTCTCTATCAGGTCTTTGTCCAGGTGGCTTTTGAGTTCAAAAGGTACAAACAGCTGCATAATTTTATTTTTTCCCTCGGTGGTGACCGTACATTTGGTTTAGAATCTTGGGTTGGCTTTTTTGTTTGTTTGTTTGTTTGTTTGTTTGTTTTGTTTTGGTTTTGGTTTTGGTTTTGGTTTTTTGTTTTTTTTTTTTTTACTCTATGAAACATTAACTATATACCTCTGTGCACAGCCTGCTTGGCTCAGCACTCGGTCCAGTGGCTGATGGATGCTTGGGTGGTTTGCTTCAAGCAAAAACAGAAATAAGGATTGATTTCAAGCTAAGAAAAACTAACCTGCCTGCCTCACACTGTGCAACCTATTCCAGCCCCTCGCCCTCCGGTGTAAATTGCTCGGCGCTGCCGAGGGGCGTGAGCGGGGACTCTGATTTTGGCGTCCCCTGTAGCCGGGGTGGGAACGGCCGTCCCGGATACCGCGGGGAGGGCCGAGGATGTTCAGCACCACGGACAGCGCCTGACGCCGCGGCTCCGCCCGCCGGGCCGCAGCTGGCCAGCTGTGACAGGCGGGGCCTGAACCTGAAGAGGTATTCTTTCCCCTCACTACCAGCTCTGATCATCACTATCCGGTCTAATTCATGGCTTCGACCAGTAAAACACATTTGGAGGGCCGAGAAGAAGCTCCTGTCTCTCAGAGTCTCTTTGATAAAGGCTTTATGTTTGTTTTCAAAATTAGAAAGTTAGAAATTTGGGGTTGAGGAACACTGGACATCTTGACCATAAAGCTTGCCTGAAGATTCCATTTTCCAAAGAAATATTAGGCTTTTATAAGTCTGGGGACACAGTCAGCAAGGACCGTTCCTTCTTGTGATGGTAGGACAATAATTAGGCATTGCAGTGGATTATACACTTGCATCTCAAAATAACATGGAGAAATTTGGCCTTACAGTGTTTTTCCTGAGATATTGCCAGTGTTGAGTGCATAGCTCAAAGGAATTAGCCTATGGTCTCACAGGGTTTTAAAAATGAGATCTGAGTATGTCTTATGTATAATGCAAACCTATAAGACTGTACAGTACAGGCTACCTAGCCTTTTCATCTCTTGGGGGTTTGAGAGAGTTGGTTTTTTAGTGGGTTTTTTTTGTTTGTTTTGTGTTGGTTGGTTGTGGTTTCTGGTTTCTTTTATTTTTGTTGTTATTTTTTTCCTCTGTCCTTTTTTTCTTCTTTAACCTCCCTGTTCCACTAAAACCATCTAGTAACTATAGATGTGCATCAAACTGGATGCAATACCATTTGAACAGGATAAACATGTTTCTTAAGTAAGAAAGCTCTCTTTTGATAGCTCTAGAATCCAAGTTTCACTTTTGCATCCTCCTCTTCCACCCCTTCAGGCTTTGATGCTGCCAATAGCAGACTCTCTTCCTGGCCACTTCTAACAGGAGAAGGTGGAGGAGAAGGAATGCTTCCAGCACACTCTTTCTTTCCCCTCATGGCAGCAGAAGCTTCTCATTGATTTAGCTGTTAAATAATTCAGAGGCAACAACCATCTGTTTAAGTGAATGTCCTGTTTCATGTCTTCCCAGGGAAAAGGCAGCAATCTGGAAAGAAACATCAAATGTGACTTGCTGGCTTTCTCACATAAACTCTAAAAATTAAGATATTTTGCTCCAACATTTTCTTTCCCTTGAGCAGGAACTTGCTAAATCAGACTTTGGTACACTAGAGATTAACTATATTTGGGTGACAATGGTCTTTCCAGGAACCAGCTTCTAGGAAAAACAACTGTAAAGATCAAAAAGGCTCAATTCCATAAACATTCGTGAGAGTTTACAGAAAAAAAGCAGACGTGGGAGATTTGGTTTCAGGGACTTTCATATACCCACTGCATATATGCGCTTCAGATTTTCCATGTCTACTGGTTCCGTTCTTCTGTATCTGTGTCAAATTTAAACCCCTTGGACATTTGATTCACTCTCACAATTAGAAAGCAGCTTTTAAAAGCTAATTAATTATTAATAGTCCAAAATTTCATAGAATAATAGCAATCTGAGTCCACACTCAGATTAATTACTCAGTTTAGTAATTCTCCATCCTTTAAAACAGAGTGTGCAAAGGTATGACTTAGTGTGTTCTTTAGGGCTGATAATAGACATCTGTATAATCTGATAAGCAAACTTGTAAAATGTATCTGAACCTCTGACATTCAAGTCACTTTCTATTTGGTTTTGGCAGGACCATTGCTTAATTATGAGATGGATCTATATCAGGGCTGTCCTCTCTTTCTGCCACTCCAAAATCAGAACAGATACTTCAGATAATTTTTCCCATGCTGGTGTAGGGAGTTTCTCTTTGTCAAAACAATTTTGAAAGAGTAGGAGGCAGAAGAAACTTTGCCTGTGCTCAAATACATTTTTCAATAATGAGAAGAGAGAGACAAGGAGAAGCATATGTGAGAAATATAATTGGAAGACAAGTAAGAAAACATTACCACCGTTATGATAACATTTTATAGTTTATAGTGTAAGTAATGTACTCTTTCCTCACTGGACCTTTAGTCAGATGACTATGGGTCACACATAGGGTACTGCTGCTTTTTCAAGTTCTCTAAGTGTAAGCAATCCCCAAATACTGCATTTCAGCCTAGGATTCACCTCCCCTAAATAAATTTGTTTAATTGGAAGGTGTTAAACCTTATCTAGTTGCTTGCCATCAGTAGTTAATGAGGAGAGACAGACACTTTCAGTACACAACCCATTACATTCCACACCCAAGGGCCCAATGTAGAAGAGTTAAGTTTTATTCAAGAGTTGCCCGTCTCTCTAAATTGGAGACTTTCCAGAACATGTATGACTCTCTCAACCTAGACCACTCAATTTTAGAACTATAGCAAGATATAGGGTCCATGTTTGGCTTGCAAGTCAATAGACTCAAAGGGTGGCATTGGAATTATTAAGGCATTAAACTTTAAACTGATTCCTTCAATTTTCCTCACAGCTTAAATTCAGATTTTCTCAGAGCTTCAGTGTTATGGGTTATACACGGTTAAACAGATACAAGCAAATTCACAAGTCAGCAGGTCTGCTTTCTTTATAGAACTGCTCCTCCTGGCATGTGCTAGTGTCCCTTCAGATTTCTAAACCATTTATGTTGAATGTCTTCCCTCATGGCAACTACTTTGAAAGCCGAACTGTTATCACCCTACCTTTCAACCAGCTTGTTTTAATTTTGTCCCATGATCCAACAGAATATCTCTACTTCGAAAAGTTTTCAGATTTGTTTCCCACTTTTGTGTGGGGTCATCTCCATGGGCTGCATTTTCCTTTAGGGTATATCTGCCTGCTGCAGTGTAGGGTCCTCCACAGGCAACAATGGGATATCAGCTATTGCCTTCCATGGGTGGCAGGGAGACCACCTGCATCACCCATAGTATTCTCCATGGGCTGCAGGGGAATCTCTGCTCTGGCACCTGGAGCACCTCCTTCCTCACTGACCTTGGTGCCTTCAGGGTTGTTTCTCTTGCATTTTCTCACTCCTCTTTCTCACAACTGCTGCATAGCAATTTTAGTCTTTCTTAAATAAGTCATCCCAGAGGTGCCACCAACATTATTGATGGGCTCAGCTTTGGCCAGCAGTGGGCCCATCTTGGAGATGCCTGGAACTGGCTCTGTCTGACATGGGGGAAGCCACTTGTCTCTGTTCACCAAATCCACTTCTGCTGTTTTCCTCCACCCTCCTCCCCTGCCGACACCAGGACAAGTAAACTCAATATAACTCCTAGTATTATAAGTCTCTTGTGCTGGAAAATAACAGCAGTTGAGTATCTCTAAGATGGTAGATGGAAGTACTTTTCTGTATTAGAACGATATAGGGATTGATACCAGTTCTCACACTGTATGCTGAAGAATATAGGCAAGAATTTGGTATCTGCTTTGAGAAACTTCAGTGTTAACATTGCCCGTTGATTATTTTGCATACAGAAAATTGTTTTCAACAGGTCCAAATAAGTATTGTAAAATTATTTATGCCTTCTCTTGCCTTCTCTCTGCACTAAAAACAAATGATCTCTCTTCTCTGGAAATTACCCCAGTCTTCTTCATTGGCAGAAAGTTTCACAAATAAACTTTGAGAAGGTGATAAGTGTTATTCCTAAGCAGGTCATGTTCTGGACTACCATATACTAGTACCGGTAGATATGAGCTGATGTCCATATTTACCATCCCTTAATGATAAGAACTTTCAGTTAAGGTGTAACAAATCTTAAAGAGTTCAAAGTAGGTTTCATCAGCTTATTCCATAGTATATTTAAGCATGACCTTGAACAAAGATTTAATTTGGGTCAAAATGATATTAAGATTTTTTACAAGACAAATTTGTCTTTTTTTTGATTGGTCTTCTATAAAATACAAAATTTAAATGCATGCTGGATTATAATGTAGCTAATGAGCATCAGTGCTGCTGATGCTCATTAGCTATGCAACATTTTCTGACTTACTCATAATTTTGGCATTCCTTGTCTATCTGCAGATACCAATTACTTTCTCAATGTAGTCTCTTATTTTGTTGGTCAAGTGAATGTTGCAGATTAGTGACCTGAATATAAGGAAAATTAAGTGGTTTTGGTTTCCATGAGAATGTTTTTAGTCAACTTGTCATTTGTCAGTTCATTGTGTGTAGTTAAAAAGTTCTATCTTCCTTGATTGAATAATACTGTAATAATTGACAACAAATAAACAAAATCAAATAACAAATACATAAATAAATAAACATTTCCAGCAATTCATTTGTGTTTTTTGGCATTTTTTTTCCCTTGGATATGCCTGCCTACATCATTATCACTCCATAAATATGCTAAATACCCTTTTACATAATAAAAAAAAATATTTACTTCTTCCTTAAGTTTGCACAGCTACTTTCTCTGACTGAAAGCAACCAGTATGTAGTTCCTGGTACTGGTTCTAGATAAGGCTGTGGAACTAGATGGACAAATTAATCTAGTTTAATCTACTGCAATTTGTAAAACTACAGTTGATGTGCATTAAAATTGCTTTAAAATTATGGATTGATTACAAAGATATGGGATATTTTACCTCCTTATGGAATTTCATAAGAAGACATGATTTTTAGTGAATTCAAAAATTATTTCCTAATGTAAAGCTGTACAGGATGTTTTCATAATTTTCTGTGACAAATGAAATACATCTCACAGGTCAATCAGACATAATACTGTGTAAAAGTCAGAATACATAATCCTCTATTATTGCTTGCCTGGATAAGTTGTGTATTCAAAGATGCTGAATATATACTTAGACTGAGCTCTTCTGTCACTTAAATATAAGTGACAGACATACATGCAGTTTTGTCGTGTGATGTCTTTGTAATTACTAATAAAGTAGTGTTCATTTATTTACATTTGAATGAATAAACACTTATATTCAAGTTTCTGTATTTCACTGATATGCCACTAAAATGCATAATGCATACACAGCATGAATTATCATCTGTATTTGAGTGAGAGATGTTTTATGATATTAATCTACTTTCTTTGCATGAGAAGCCTTGCAATGTATACCATGCATAATCAGACCACTGTTTATCCTGCTGTGCATATCATCAGCAGTTTTAAAAGTTGCCAGTCAAGAGGGCTTTCATTTGCCTCAAATATTTCATCTGTCTACGTAGCCAGGAAACAAATGGAAAGGAATATTTTGAGCATCTCCCTGTGTTTCCCTGTTCTTCTCACCCAGCTTTTCAGCAGATAGATGGAATAGAACTATTCTTGGTCTAGTTATATTGTAGAAAAAGGTAGACTTGGTAGTGGGCTGAGGGACCTTGCTAACATTGAGCTTGTGAACGGATTATGGTGGCAGGGAATAAGAAAATAGCATTCCCACCCTTCTCGTTTTACTGGCAGAGGGATGGCTCACAGCTCTCAAAACTGTTCACAAGGTGCTGAGGCTTGCAGTTCCAGATTGAAAAAATTTGGGTTTTTTTATCTCTAGATGGTTCCATAAATCTTGATGGGATTTCATTTGCATAAAATTCTAAAGAACCATCTACATGAACCTAATGATTTGTTATCAAATACTTCCTTTTGCACTCTGCCAACTTGAATTTTGTGCTGTCACTCCAAGGTGAAGTCACCAGCCCCAGCACCCCTGCAGCCAAGCATTCTTGCAAAGACCACCAGCTACTGTTTTCTACGAGGAGGCCAAGAGTGCACATGGACATAGCACACCACTGAGGCACTGACTCTGATGATGAACCTGTCAGTAAGTGTTTCTGAGTCAGATAATGACAGAGTAGTGGTACCAGAAGACAATAGCACTTTGTGCTCCAGAATTCACAGGTTCAGCACATGGCTGGATGACGTTTCTGTCCTGGATATCTGAATACTTACTTTGTACGTAGGAATTTCAGTATTTTTGGTTTGTTTTCACTTAGTGCATACTTATCATCGTTAAAAATACTGTGAAGTGATTTGCCTTTAATAGAAATGAATGTTAGAGTTGAGGTATATAGGAGTTCTGCTAGGAGTGCAGATGTGTGAAAAACACAGTTCTAGCCAGTATATTTGTGATAATTATGGTTATGTTCCTACAATCTTATATCATATAATTCTCCATGGGAAGATCTTGATGAAATATTCTCAGTTTAAATTTCACTCATTTTTTTAAAAAGAAAAAAAAATCTTCCCCATGAGAAAATTATGAATTTCTGCAGATGTGAAATAAATCCCAAACCCTTTATAACAGTAAGCCTTTATTTTATATTCCTCAAGAGCACCAGCACTTTCTTGCACCTTTTAAAGTTAATGTTTAAAATGGTACTAAATTTTCTTTTCTTTAGATGTTTTTTTTCATCCTGGATGTAGATAAAGAGGTTTTACAATATATTCTTTATCAGTATCTACATATCCTGGTGGATTTGACCCTTCTGCCAAGCGTGTTCCCTGGTGTAGAAAATTCTGTTTATTTGTACCATTACAATAGCCAGGAAATTAAAGGAATTCAGATCTCCTATGTTCATCTTCTAAGCCTAAAATACTAACTGTACCATACTCAATAATAATACAAAAAAAGACAACCTATTTATCATTCTCTGAGATTTCTTTTTAGCAACCAAGTTCCTATATTAATAAATACAGCAAAATCCATTTGTTTTATTCTGGTGCTTCCATAATACAATTGTTTTTCTGAGCACATAGTCCAGCTTGCACATTGACTGGGCCTTAGGTTCCTATTGCATTCCTTGTCTGTCTTCATTGTTATCCAGTGCTGAGCTCTATAGACAAACATGCAGTTTCCTCCAAAGGAAAAAAGCTCTAAGGACTTAAATGGCAAGCCAAAGTTTGCTGTCAAATTATTTCTTCATACCCCAACTCTATTATAGATGTAGATGGTGAAGATTCAGTCTCAGACTGCCCCTGGAGTCCTAGTGTAGGTCCAAGTGTCTGTTCAGGGAGCAGGTCACTATGATCAGGTCACTTACAAGTGGAGAAAAGCACGTACAGATTTATCCTGGAGCACCTATCCTGTCCTGAGGTTTTCCTAAGCCAAATACACTGAAAATCAATTCCAGCAAACAGGCAGTAATAGAGGTGGAAAATGACTGGGAGATAGTGTTACACTCTCGTGACTGTTTTTAATTTTGTGCAGACAAGGCCAACTTGTGAGTGCAATCAGCGCCTCAAAACATGATTGAATATAAAGGTCTTGATATTCAGCACTCCTCCCTCTATCATGACAAGACAAAACAAGGGAATTTTGCGCATCAAGGTCTCAGATTCAGAGAATGATTTTCATTCTTTTTAAAGAACTTTTAACGAACTTAGGTTTGAATCATCTGCTTGGAAAGCTCTCATGAGCTCTCATGATAATTTTAGTGATTCTACTGAAGGTAAATAGTTCATGAGAACTGTTAAACTGACCTTTCTTATTAAGAAGAGGTACACTGGGCAGTCCCCACTGATTGCTGAGTAGTGTTATAGAGAGATTCTGTCTGAGAAAGTGAGTACATTTTGGACTGGCTGAAGTTTTTGGAAGGTTATAATACCCACTCTCAAATTCAATAAACTTCTGTAATTCAGGTGTCTATCATAGTATGCCAATTTGACAAAAATTATGCCTAGTCCATTATGCAAACAAAACCAATTTTTTTGAAAGGTGAAAAAACATTCATGATTAATACCCTACAAAATGAACCATTGAAAAGCTGTCATGACAAAAGCAGCCAGCCTGCCCTTTTTCTACCAGTTACTATAGCAAGGGGTAAAGGCTATGTTTAATGATGTGGAAAGTAGTTCTTAGTATCTCAGCGTCGCTGCCTTGGCTGTCAAAATAACCATTCATTTCTGTGGCTTGAAATGGACTCTATACAGATTTTCATGAAAAAGCTTTGAAAGCCAAGCACTGTTGCCTTGTGAGTTTATGGAATTCACATGGTAGCTTCAAAGAAGAATTATATGAATTTGAACTGCGTGAAGCCCTAACTGGAATGAACATGATAATTCAGATAATTCCTGATGATGCTCTCCCACAGAAAATTGGACATTACACATATTCTTGTACAACAAAACCACTTGGTTACTTCTATTCTTCGAGCATTAATCTGCAGCAGAGCAGTTTTTGCTTTAAGCACGGCTGTACTCTAGGGCTGACAATTTGGATGCGATTACAATGTACAGGTCTTTAATGCTATATTGTCACATGGTACTTTGTGCTCCTGTAGCAGGCCTGCATGATACTGGCAGTGAGTAGAGACAATGGATATCCCATGGAAACTGCGTAACCCACCTATGTTATGCTGCTCCTACTGAATTCAGTGGCAGTGTTTTCAATTATATCACTGTGAGCAGTATTGTGCCTGTCTGTGTGGGAATAAAAATGAGAGGCAAAGAAGAAAAGATCTACATGAATCACAGAAAAATTAGCTTCTCAGTGTTTGATTTTAATAAAAAGTTGCTGGAAAAAGAGAAGAAAGGTAAGACTAGGAATGTAATTTAACTGTGGTTAAACTGTTCTTGTCAGTATAATTTCATCACATGAGATTCCTTTTGTATTGGAACATTAACGATTGTCCTGCCTGAGGTCTGCCTTCCTCTCCCTCTGGAGCATCTGGCTCATCAGCTTAGGGACTGTGGCCTTTAGTGTCTGGCTTTGTGAAAAGCTACTTGGTGCTTCTATGCTTGTTATTGCTGCTGTGTGAGCTGAGAAATGCCGTTATCTCCACTTGTCATCCTCATTACCAGAGATCTGCCAGGTCAGCCTTTCTTCATTAAGATACATCCCTTTCTTTCCCACTCTCTTCAGACTTTCCTCTCCTCAGATTTACAAATCCATGGACTTTCTCACACAGACAATATTTTTACATTTTCACATTTTGGTTCCTATTCTTTTACTGCAGTGACCTGCTGTCTGCTTTTGGCATCTGCCTTCCAGCTGGGTGAACTGCTATTTTTAAAGATGTACCTTTCAGGAATGCAGAAGAGCTTACATGTAAACCACTTGTAAACCTAAAGTTTTCCACACTTATGATAAGCTGCTTCATACAATATGTGTCAAATTCTTATCTTATGCTAAATTAAAACAAATTATAATTAAAAAGTAGAAATCAGGTCAGTGTTAGCATTCAAGCCTGACTCATGTTTTTGCATCCTTACTTTCAGAATTCCTTAATAGCAAAATATCATGAAGGGAAGTTCAAAAGTCAGAGATGGCAGAAGAACATGGATGTGGGAACTCAGAACAGTTGAGACTTTAAAGAAGAGCAAGATGCAATTCAAATGTGATTCTAATTCATCAAAATGAAAATTGCAACTCCAAAAGAATAGGCCAAAAGATCAGAAATTCATGGAGTTTCCTTTCCTACCTTCCTAGGTGTTGAAGTGTAGCACTTTAGAAATTTCTAGAACTTTTGGATATGAAGTATTATAAAAGTACAAAACAAGAATTTAATCTAATTCAATTAACTTTGAAGTGTTGATAAGGTACTGTAGACTCAAGAACTTACTGAATATGAAATAGAGAATAATATTTTTAGAATACTATGTAATAGGTATAACTATGCTATTTCATAATGGATTCTTAAGTTTTATTATAAATTTTATATAGTTTACTTAGTAATTTAAATATTTGACTATCAAACTGAAAATAAGAAGAAAAAAGAAAAGGAGAAGTGGGAAGGATTTATTTTATCTGAACCATGTGAAACTTCCATTTTAAAATATTAATTATAATAAAAATGTGACTTCAGAGAATTTTTGTACTTATTAAAAAATATAGATTAAGGCAACTTCAGTAAAGTCACTTTTAACATCATTTATGCAACACTGTGTTATATTAAAACCAGTTATGTTTCTTTATAAAATTAAATTAAAAGAAACATTCATCAACACCACAAAGGTGCATGTTCTTGTTCAAACCAAAGTCATGCACAGACAAAGGATTTTCCTGCATATTTGTTTGTGGAGGGTTTTGCCTTATTTTAGGAGTGTCTATTATTGCAGTTACATAATTTAATTCTGGGATTAAATTATTTCTCATGTTTTTTCTGAATTCCCTGGGATAGCCTTTTCTGTTGCAGACAAGTAGAAATGCCAACAAAGGCATGTTTACTGTAGTAGAATTAAACTGGGAGTTTGGAGCAGGGTGAACAGTAGTGAACAAAGAGCTGTGTAAGTCCTGTAGGTGATGCCGTGAGGGAGAAAACAATGCAAAATGAAACACAAGAAGGACAGACTGCTGCTAATAGGGGCAATGAATGAAAAAAAACAGGAATGTGAGGGCTGAGGCCTCAGACATGGATGCCAGAGGAACCGGTGAGACTCAGCAAAACATCTGAGAACACCCACCTGTCCTAGAAGACATCCATGGAGCTGGGGACATAGTATTGTTTGAAGGCATGACTAGCAAGGGAGAATTTTTTTTAGAAAAACTCTTTATGCATTGTGTTTCCTCCTTTAGGTGGCAGGAATGGACAGCATAGACAGACCCAGGATAAGATGGATTGTGTTGGTTGGGCCGCTGACAGAGAAAGAAAGAGATGAGAAGACATGTGCAGCCGTAGTCTCAGCAAGAGGATCAGGAGCAATTGAAAGAGTGACAGTGACCTGAAGCACTTGGAGTACAAGTCTCTCATGGTCTACCTTTTACCACAGAAGGCTCATGAGTCCATGGAGAGGGGGATGTGACCATACCCACCCACCTACGAAGGAAATTTCTGTATGTGCCACCCACGGCCTGAGGTGCAAGTAGAGAGCAGCTCTGATGGGTCTATCATACATGCCCCACGACTCTCCTCTCCTTTTTAGATGACAAGATGTCCCATCTCTTGGTGACTGGCAAAATATAAGGGTGAGAAAAGGGAGGGACTGGAGGACAGCCATGAAGAGATGTTACGTGTTGCAGTTTGTTTGAGTTTTATGGTTAGTGGATTGTTCTGTATTCCCCTTGTTTTGTCTGTGTCCCAAAAATTGTTTTCTCCCCCTGAGCTGTCAGTTATACCTACCTCAAACTCTTTTCATGAATGTTCTAAGTCAATCTTTCACTTGTCCAATCCCTGTCAAAACCTTTTTCGGGGATTCCCCTAATCCACGACTCCTCATTTGCCCATATAATTTGTTTTCTTTCCACTGGTTTCCTATTCGTTCCTAAAGTATGAAACTCTCCCTTGTTCTCCTCCCACTCCCTCTCCCTATAGGTCAGAAGCTGTTACCTGCCTCTTGAATACCCCCCGTTTATAACCTGCTATGCCCCGTGCTTGGGGCCGATCTGTCACTGGTAGTTCAGGAGAATAAACCCTTCTGGATCACACACAGACGATCTCTCTCTCATTCCTTGCCCCCAGCTCGTGCCCATCTGAAGAGCTGTGGCCGTAGAGCAAAGCGCTCTAAGCCACGTCTCCCGTCGTCGGCTCTGGAGACGTGATCCACTCGTGGCACTGTGCTGGGGTGGCTGAGCTAGCTAAAAGACTCCTGCTGGCGTCAACTATGAAGCCCAGTTTTGGGATGGCTGGGCTCTAAGGGAGACTGACAAATTGAGGGATATGCAGGACAGTGGACTGAGGAGAAGGTGTGGAGAACAGGGGCTGGATGGGCAGGGGCTGCCCTATGGCAGGGCACCCAGGACAGGGGGAAGCACAGGAGGCTCCTACAGCGGCAAACAAGGGTGTGGGCTACCATGTGAACCAGTGGAGAGAGAGAAAACACATGCATTCTTTAACAAGATGAAGGAAGAGATGAGGTCATTAGGAAGACAAGGCTGCCAAAGCTATCAAAAAATGTAGGATAGAGAGAAATGGAAACTCAGGACAGGTCTAGTGGGGATCTTTCCAGTTTCATGACTTTCATCCTGACCAAGTGTTGTGACTGAGCAGGACTTGGCTGTTTTTGTTGTCAGGGAAAACCAAGTGAGCCCAGTGGTGTAACCTGAGATCAAAACAGTCAGAGCCTTCAGCTCTCACAGATGGGTTGCCTTTGTTCCAGTATTTTGCCTGAACATGAAACACAATCAAAATTCAAATTAAGCAGAGTCCCAAAAGCCTGCAAGGCTAATCCCAGGCTTTGACAATGTCCGGAGCAAATTCTCCTCAGACAATTCACATGTTACCTCTCTGATTAGTGACATGTTCAGCAGGATCCCCTCTGCTCCAAAATCAAACCTAAACAGTGCAAAGATCCTTCTTCCATTCTCTGCAAGGATCAGAGAATTGGCTGATGGCAAAATCCCTTTGAAGCAGGAGTTGGATGCAGCTACACTGTGGACAGAGGAAGGGAAATTGCAGTGATACAGCATGTTCATTAGCTTGTGAAGGAAAATGTAGGCCATGTTCTGAAACACTGTGATAAAGTCAAAGCATTCTCCATATCGGGGTTTCAAATTTTGAGACCAACTCAAGATTCACTGATGTAGCACTGCCAGATAGGTGCTTCTAGAAAAAGACTGCATCTGCATCTATTATTTCACCCATGAATGCATCTAGCAGTCACTGCCTGCTTCCTGCATTCACTTTTCCTATTTCTTTATTATACTGAGAACATAAAATAATACGGAGCATATTCTGTCACTGACAATTGCTTTTCAGCCTTCAATTGGCAAAACCTGACATTTATTTCCCATAAAAAACACTCTTGCATAATAACAAGCAGACTTGGAAACTGTGACATTTTGTTGTGATTATTGGTGGAACTGCAGTTTCGGAAAGGCAGACCCTGTAACATGATGTGCCTGGCACTTACTCTTGTGCACTAAACTGGATCTTCCATGGGAATCAGTTTTAGGTGACATGCAAAACTGGATGGAAACTGGGTGCCTCATTTGTTCAGGGGAAGCTGTTATACCCTCAAAATGCTCAGGACGCTTCTGGGTGCAAGGAGAGGATCCAAGCGCCTTTAGGTAGAACACTGAGGATTGTTGTTTTCAGTCTAGTACCTGAGATAGGATTGTAATTTTGGAGTTGATATCCAAGTTGTGATAAATTCTACCTTAACTTTAGTCATCTAAAAGTTAATTGTCTGGTTTAATGTTTCTTAAGATTTACTTTTACTAGGCTTAGTTCTTCATGCATGGCACACATTGTGTAATGCAGTTGAACTGCTTGGAATAATTTAGATCTAGAAGTTCTAGATCTAAATTATTCTGTATCTCTGGCTGTTATTTCTTTGTGGTCAGATCCTGGACAATCTTGAATAAAAATGCTCTGCAGAGAAGGATCCAGCTAACATCAAAAAAGGTCTGAAAGGTCTCACAAACTAGAAAGGAGTCTTGCTATGCTTTGTAAAAAATATATTGACAGCCATTCTTAGGCAGATTTTGTCTGTGTCATAGCTCAAGGAATCTAGAAACCGCACTTCAGGCTCCAGATGATGAAAGATGTTATATTTCTGTTCATGGGGATTAATTTCATTGATTTACGGCATTATTTTTTAATCTCAAAGTTAATGTTCAAGCAATTCCTCCTGCTCCCTTAATATCTAGAGTCTGAGAACAGCAATAATGAGGGTTTCATAGGGTCTTAATGAGTTAAATTGACCAAAGGTTACTTCTTGATGAGACAGCTCTGCAAACCATTTTATCTTCAGTTTGCAGAAGCTTATTAAACTAACTTGAAGGCAGAGAAGATAGCTCCAAAGTACAAAGACAGACATCATTGTTCCCAGAGGAGAAGAGAGAAAATTCACAACGTCTTCAGCCAAAGTGATAGTCAGAGTTAGCCTTTGATTCAGACCCACGTAGTTATTTCCAGAAAGTCTTTGCTGGAATACTGATGAAGGTATCCCTTTGTAAAATGCACAGTATTTTTCACTTAATTCCTTAGCAATTGATTAGCATTGTAGAAACTGTACACATAGTAACAATGGCTTCACAGAAGGGTAATTTCTATTATTGTGTATTACTTCCTTGAATCGAATGTTCCAGTTGTGTGGGCCACATCATGCTAACAATACCTCCATTTTCTGAATTCAGTGTTTTTTATTTACCATAATTGCCTTACAAATAATTGATTTCTGTCAAGAACAGACGTCAGCTTCAGAAATTCTCCAGTTGTCATTGGTAGCCATTTCCTCAAAGTAGTCATTAGCTTAGCAATAATGATGCTTAGCTCTTGGAAGAAAATAGAAATCTTTCTATGCATGTCAGTAAACTCATCAGATTCCTTTGTGAGTGACGAACAGTCTGGCTATTAAATCAACATTTTTGCATAATATTGGAGCTTCCACATATTGCCATAACTATTAACACCTCCTCCTAAAAATTACTTTTGAGGAAATTACCTCAGCACATTCAGTTACTTAAAAAGGAAAGAACATTTTTATGACACCAGAGTGTTTCTATTTGGTACATACATGACACCACATGCAAAGACAGTGATGGATTCCTTTGCTTTCTCTCTGTTAAAGTTCCCAGAATCATTAAAATGCTAACTTAATACGTGTTTATTCTGTACTCCTATGCACAGCACACAGTAAACTTAAATGCCGAGTAGGTGGGAAGCTGTTATTTTGGATCCATCTCAAGCAGTCTTCCACGGCTGACACAAAGTTCTGTGATTAGCCTGAATAAGAAAATTCACTAGCACTATTGTTCTTATAAAACAAGTAACTGCAGCTTTCTCCAGTGAGAAAATGCACTCTGAATTTGTGCATGTCTTGCTCACTGAGTCTCTTTGCACACAGCTATTTCGCTGGCTCCTTCAGGATCCTTTGAGCCTGAGCAAAGCTACCCAAGAGAGGGTTGCAGGGGTGCAAAGTGAAACCTTGAGCTAAGTCCATCAAATCTAGCTCATCATTTGAAAGGATGTTTACAAAGAGGAGACAAACACTTTTGGGATAATAGGTTGCTTCAGGTTTCTGCCATTATTCCTTGCCTCTTCTTTATTATGAGTGACTACTCCTCAAAAATGTTTGGTTCGAACATTTTTCTTCCCCCAGATGTGCATAAGGTGGAGTTAAGCTATGAGGCCTGGTAACGGGGTAATTTACGTTGGAGAACTAGAAGCTCTTCTGAATGTAGTTCAGGCATAAAAATGCTGCAGGACATAAGTCAGTCAGTCAAGTCAGAGTTTGCTACTGTTTTGACTGGGTCTTAGAGACTTCAGTCTCCTGATCATCCATCTAGTTCTTACACAGGAGACACCTGCCAGTATGAGCTTTATGGAGCACAAAAATACTCATATACATAGATGTGACAAAACGGATTTCAGAAATACTGAGGAAGTAAGGCAGCTATCTTCCCCTCTCTTTCTCTTCAGGAGTACTCCTAGGTATTTGCGCAGCACCAACACAGAAGACAAGGCAAAATCTGCAAGCAAAGACATGCTGTTTTCCAATTATTGAAAATATGCATGGCTTTTAATTTCATTTTTTTTAGTACCATTAAGAACATGACAGCCACATCCAGTAAGTCTCTTGATAATTATTCATATTTTTTGCTGTTCCCATTACATAAATTAAATGCATGACATGACAAAGTCATATATTTGGAAGGTCATTCAAATTAAGTATTGTTAGAAATGGGAGGTCGTTGATTATATTCCCACAGCTCAGCTAGGTCTAATTAGTGTTCTTCTGTTATGAGTATTCAGTCATATGTCATTTGGTGAACCTCTGCTACGTCTTGAGCATATCTGAACTTCCACTAGCTGAAGAGCTTCTGATTTTTCACTTATTATTTATAAATTTCTGTGAGAATGCAAATGACATTCAGTGGCAATTCAAAGTTCATGGATCAAAAATGATGACAAATGCAGACAAATTAGACATTGTGTAGAGTTTTAAAATTAAACCCCACCAATATTAGTATAGTCAATATTGTTTATAGAAAAAATACTTGCATACTACAAAAATCCCAATTTACAATAAGAGACGTTTTCCTTGGGCAAATGTGTTCTATATAAATAGACGAAATAATTGCATATAAAATATGCCACCAAACAGCATTTTCAACTTGTGAGAATAGTTCAAGAGCAAACAATTCTCACAGAAGTCTAACAGCAGTGGTTCACTGTAATCAGCAAGTCAATCACTTAATTAGCATCACTGATGCTGACAATTAGTCTTTTGTCTTTTTTGCATCTGGTGCTTTTAGCAAGATTCATTTAATCAAGAAGTTTATCTAGATACTAATTTATTTACCCTCTTGCTTTATTTTGCAACTTGCATTCACAGTCAAAATATCCCAGTTCTTTCATTTTTAAGGAACTCTAATTAAGACTGCATGATTTAAATAAGTACATGGATATATTAAAAATATACATAAATAAAAAAATTATATGTTTTTATACACTTACTTTAAAGTAGGTGATACTAGGAATGTATCCCAGGATGTGATTTTTAATTATTTTTGCCACAGATCTGAGTAAAATACAATGCAGATTTGCATGAAAAAACCAAGGTAGGTGTTGATTAAGTACCAGATGTTACTCTCCTTCATTATTATGGCAAATACAATGACTATGGGTGACAGACTTAGGTTCATTATCAGTCTCGATACTGTAAAATTTTATTTTCATTTTTATCAGTGGCAAAACAGAAGAACAATCCTTTAGCATAAAGAGATTTCTTCTCTTTTGCTTATAAATTATGTTTTCTCTCTGCTCCTTGAAAAATAATGATCACTTTGAAAATGAGTTTTCCATGAGAGATTAACCAATTTTTTTTTAATTTTTCATGGTTGTATCTAATGATATTTAATTAAACATGATTTTTAAATGCAGTATCAAAAACATTGAATAAAATGTTTTGACTCTAATTTTTTCCTATGGATTAAGGAAATGTTGATGTCAATTGTATTGTATCAAGCAAACTGTTTGTCCAGTGCATTTTGCCAGTTCATAATCTGCAACACTTTTCAAAATAGCTAATTCTCACATCTGTTATTCTTCTAGAAGTGCTCCCTCAGTGCCACATGACATCACCTCTTCAGTACGGCTGTAAAAACATTTTCTGCACTTGGCCAAATTGCTTATAGCAGATGTCTGACAATGGCTGTAACCTGGGGCTCTCAAAATGTAACTTTTGAGTTTATATTGATCTTCACACAAACAACTATCTTTCATGATCAAAAGTGTTGTGGTTTCCTTTGTAAGAAAGCACTTTATGCAATTCAAGGAGCTCAAGTAAAAATAAGCTTTTTTAAAAAGAAACATATTGTTTGTAGGCCACAAAAGAAATAGAAATTGAAAGTCAATCTTATTTTTGTGAAATATCCTTGATGCCTCTTGCTAGCAACTGGAATTGTGGGCTGAGATAGGAAATAGAAAACATAAAAAGAAATAGTTTCGGAATAAGTCATGTCTCTCAAAATCCTACCGTTTCTGTAGCAGAAAAATAACTTTTCCAGACACACCCCATCCTTCTTCTATTGTGAGATTCTTATGCATATTACACAGGATAGGTGATATTTTGTCAAGAGATAAGACTCATTTGTAAAAAAAGAAATTAGAATAGAAAACGAAGAGGTTTGACAAGAAGTCTTGTTACTTGACATTTTCCTATCACCTAGTAGGATTCCCAGTAATATGTTATGCTGGTTTCAGACAGCAGGGCTTGAATTACCATGGGAAGAGCTTAGGGCCAGTCCTATAGTTTGGGTCTGTAGCACTACATCTATAAATCTTTAGCAAAATACCAGCAAGGAGGAAGTGCTGTTAGACAGTGTTTCTGGCATGGTTTTGGTGTATGTTGTTTGTTTTTCATTAAGATGGTTTGTTCTGTTGTCCTCCCCATGTTAGTGGTTTGTTCCCTAGTTGCTTTCCCCTGCCAATCTGCTCGTACACCTCCTATCTTTACTTGTCAACCTCCCGTTGCACCTTCCTTTTGTTCTGGAAGATTCTGTACTATTCAGAGTCTATTGGGGTTTTGGAATCGTACCCTCCCCTTTTGTTATCCCATTGGTTCCTATCCTGTCATTCACTCCCCTAAGCCCTCCTGTACCTCCTCCCCATTGATCAAAGCTTTGTCCCTCCCTGAGATCCTTCTCCCTTTATAAGCCCATGTTCCCCCTTGTTCAGTGTTCATTGTGCCTTGTCCTCCTTCAGGTAATAAACCCTCCTGGAGACTCAAGCCTCTTGTTCTTTGTGTCCACCTTGATGCTTGCTACTAGCTACTTGGGGCTTTGCTCCATTGAGGTGCTGCCTGGGCGCTGTGCTCCTGGGTGGTGTCCCTGCTGTGCGCGGTGCCGGTAGTGTGAGCTAGCTATGGCTGGGTGGGTTTTCCCTGGCACTGCGTCAGGTGTAGACATGTGTCTTAGTTTGGAAGGACAGGTGTCTGCCAGGGAAAAGCCAAAGCTTCCCTCAGAATGGAGAATGTAAATTCCCTCCCTCAGAATTATTATAATTTTGAAATTAATGGGCTTTCAGGCAAAGATATGGGAATAGGAATAACAGTTCTTTACGAGGAGTATTAAAAATGTACTAGTACAAAAAAGAAAACAAAGAACAAGAAAAATCTTGCAGCATCAGCATATGACCTGACATCCTGTTGGTCAGGGTGTTGGAAGCAGTCCATTCAAGTCCTCCTGGAGAGACAGATGCAGTTCTGTTGGAGTAGAGATGATCCTGTAGAAGAGTCCAGTGATGGTGAGATGGGTCTGGTCTTCCTCTGGAAATCCAGTGGAAAACAGACTGTCCTCCTGTTCCGACTCTCAGATTTTATCCAGGTAGGAATACTTGGCTCCTCCCACTGGGTGGAGCATCTCACAATGGGATGATGTAATTTTCAGTTATGCAGTGAGCCTTAATGCCCCATTAACAGAATATATACCCCGGAGGGAGGATGGGTCGTGGAAGAGATAAAGAAACACTGATCCACCTGGTTTTAACAGCTGGCCCATTAACAGAAAGACACCCAACCCCTTCCCCCCTCCCCCCCCAGGTATGAGATAAATAAAAACACCTCTTCAACAGGTTTCAACAGATGGGAATAGAATACATCTTGCATTTGCAACCCAAGACAACATGGTGACCTAAATTCTCCCAGGACAGCATTAAATGGAGCTGGCAATGGCAGCCTGCCAGTAGCCAGGCTACTGGAGGGGAAGCAAATTTAGCTGTCACATTCCAGTATCATCTGGCTGCATAGCAAACAACAGTCTCCAGACTATACTGTAGCAATAGAACCATTACTTCCACCCCTGGTATGCACATGGAGTTTTAAACTGATGGGCTCTGCCCAGCTCCCATTCAAGTTTCTGAATCCTACTCAACACAAATGGACATTTCCTATCCTTCACCATCACTCAAAGAAAGTGAATTTTGTTTAGTTTTCACCTGCAGAGGTATACAGTCCTCAAAGGACAGAACAAAACCCATAAAGGGAAAACACAAACAAACATAACAACAAAACACCAGCAACAAAAACAAACAAAAACCAACAAAAACCCCAAATAAAAACCAAACCAACCAACCAAACAAAAAAACAAAACAAAAAACCAAAACCAAACAAACCCACAAAACAACAACAGAAAAAACCAAACCAAAACCAAACTAAAACCAACCCACTTTGGAAATGCTGTACTTGATTACACTCCCTGGCCATAAAGAGTGGTAGATGGAAAGTATGTTTCTTTCCCTTTTGATGCTATAAGTCCCTTTTGGGAGTTCTAACAACAGAAGTGTTATTGTGAAACCAGCTCATATAGCAACGGCTATTTTTAAGGGTCCAGAAGATAAAGCCTTGTCTCTTTTCTTTAAAAGATTAAAAAAAGGAAAATAAAATTAGTTTTGTACTGACTAGCAGCTGTCAGCTCAAAGTAACTTCTCATTACTAGCTAATGTAACTTACTCTTTCAAAAGAATAGTGTAGCCATCTAATTTTTGGGTCGGTGAAGTTTGCATTTAGTATTTCATGGCATTCTTTTCTCAGGCATGTTTTCTATGAAAAAGAGGAAATACCTTATGTATCTTGTGGCCATGGAAACGTGTCCTATTTCTTAGTCATGTTTAGACTAGACACATATCTCACATTAAAATTTTAATTCTCCCAACATTGACATAAACAAATGTGGGAAATGTATCCTGGGTGATATAAGGAGCTACTCTTTTCAGGATTATTCCCTTAAGAAGCTAATATGTGTTACATGAGACAGATGAGGATGTATGAAATGACTCATTTTCAGAGTTTGATGGTTTAAAAATAATATTACCTGGTTATTCGTAGGCTTCATGAATAAAGACGAGTACCTTGTAATGCAGCAAAGCTTCAGAAGAGGGACTCCATTACTTTAAAGACTACAGTGAAGTGCAGTGAACTGACTTCACAATAAATAGAATTTGTAAATTGTAACCTGACAAATGCACTTGTAGAAGGTGGAGGGAGATTTAAATATGACCTAATGAAATAATGTCTATGCTACAATATCTCATACTGTATGAAAGCAATAGGCCGTTAGGTAATGACAGCTTATTAGGGGAAAAACTAGCATTCTCTTTATCTTCACTTGCTCCAGCACTGTTAAACAAGGAGCTTGTTTTATACTGAGACAAAGGAGCTAAAATAAATCACAGGAGATGAGCATATCTTTGGCTGGGTAGGACTGGGATTTTGAGTAAGCATATCTAGCATAGCTGATAAACATCGTGGGAGTACAAGGATTAATAACCACAATTTTAGACAAAGAATCTTCCATTAGATAAATCCCTCTATTATGTAATGGCTCTTGATTGCTTTTTTCAGTAGTTTATGTCATGATATACCAGAATAAATGCAGTCCAACCTGCATGATGATTTAACTCACTGTAAGAGCAACCGGTAAGTTGCACTGGAGTGATGGAGGGTTTCCTTCTCCTCCTCTGCTGCCACCAGGTCTACCATGGTACCAGGCATTTCCTACCAGATGGGAAGTAACTAGGGATCTCACTACTGTTTTTCTTCTTTTTTCCTTCGCTCTGTGAATGTGGGTGGTGATTTGCACATCCTGAAGCAGGCTAAAATGNGGTGATTTGCACATCCTGAAGCAGGCTAAAATGATATGTCTGTGTACTGTGCCTGTTGACTCACCAGCCCCTCTCGCGGCCATGCCACCTCTATGGCAACAAGTGAACCGTGTGTGTAGCTCCTGACTGCCAGCCCACACTAGCAAAGCAAAGCTCCTTATGGGCTGTGTGAACATGCCATTCTGTAGGCTGAAGAGCTTCAGGAGTTCCTCTGCATATGATGAGATGC